>SEMN01000022.1:2329614-2471830 GCA_005408345.1 Macquaria australasica | reverse complement strand
AGCTAGTTTTAACTGCGTATTATACAGTTAGTTAGTTTTAACTACTTTATATACAGTTAACTAGTTTTAACTGCTTTATATACAGTTAGTTTTAACTACGTATTATACAGTTAACTAGTTTTAACTGCTTTATATACAGTTAGTTAGTTTTAACTGCTTTATATACAGTTAGTTAGTTTTAACTACTTTATATACAGTTAACTAGTTTTAACTGCTTTATATACAGTTAGTTTTAACTACGTATTATACAGTTAACTAGTTTTAACTGCTTTATATACAGTTAGTTAGTTTTAACTGCTTTATATACAGTTAGCTAGTTTTAACTGCTTTATATACAGTTAGTTTTAACTACGTATTATACAGTTAACTAGTTTTAACTGCTTTATATACAGTTAGTTAGTTTTAACTGCTTTATATACAGTTAGTTAGTTTTAACTACGTATTATACAGTTAGCTAGTTTTAACTGCTTTATATACAGTTAGTTAGTTTTAACTGCTTTATATACAGTTAGTTAGTTTTAACTACGTATTATACAGTTAGCTAGTTTTAACTACCTTATATACAGTTAGCTAGTTTTAACTGCTTTATATACAGTTAGCTAGTTTTAACTACTTTATATACAGTTAGCTAGTTTAACTGCTTTATATACAGTTAGTTAGTTTTAACTACGTATTATACAGTTAGCTAGTTTTAACTGCTTTATATACAGTTAGTTAGTTTTAACTGCTTTATATACAGTTAGTTAGTTTAACTGCTTTATATACAGTTAGCTAGTTTAACTGCTTTATATACAGTTAGTTAGTTTTAACTACGTATTATACAGTTAGCTAGTTTTAACTGCTTTATATACAGTTAGTTAGTTTTAACTGCTTTATATACAGTTAGTTAGTTTTAACTACGTATTATACAGTTAGCTAGTTTTAACTGCTTTATTATATACAGTTAGTTAGTTTTAACTGCTTTATATACAGTTAGTTAGTTTTAACTACGTATTATACAGTTAGCTAGTTTTAACTGCTTTATATACAGTTAGTTAGTTTTAACTACGTATTATACAGTTAGCTAGTTTTAACTGCTTTATATACAGTTAGCTAGTTTTAACTACTTTATATACAGTTAGCTAGTTTTAACTGCTTTATATACAGTTAGCTAGTTTTAACTGCTTTATATAGTTAGTTAGTTTTAACTACGTATTATACAGTTAGCTAGTTTTAACTGCTTTATATACAGTTAGCTAGTTTAACTGCTTTATATACAGTTAGCTAGTTTTAACTGCTTTATATACAGTTAGTTAGTTTTAACTACGTATTATACAGTTAGCTAGTTTTAACTGCTTTATATACAGTTAGCTAGTTTTAACTGCTTTATATACAGTTAGCTAGTTTTAACTGCTTTATATACAGTTAGTTAGTTTTAACTGCTTTATATACAGTTAGTTAGTTTTAACTGCTTTATATACAGTTAGCTAGTTTTAACTACGTATTATACAGTTAGCTAGTTTTAACTGCTTTATATACAGTTAGCTAGTTTTAACTGCTTTATATACAGTTAGTTAGTTTTAACTACGTATTATACAGTTAGCTAGTTTTAACTGCTTTATATACAGTTAGCTAGTTTTAACTGCTTTATATACAGTTAGTTAGTTTTAACTACGTATTATACAGTTAGCTAGTTTTAACTACTTTATATACAGTTAGCTAGTTTTAACTGCTTTATATAGTTAGTTAGTTTTAACTACGTATTATACAGTTAGCTAGTTTTAACTGCTTTATATACAGTTAGCTAGTTTAACTGCTTTATATACAGTTAGCTAGTTTTAACTGCTTTATATACAGTTAGTTAGTTTTAACTACTTTATATACAGTTAGTTAGTTTTAACTACGTATTATACAGTTAGCTAGTTTAACTGCTTTATATACAGTTAGCTAGTTTTAACTGCTTTATATACAGTTAGCTAGTTTTAACTGCTTTATATACAGTTAGTTAGTTTTAACTGCTTTATATACAGTTAGCTAGTTTTAACTGCTTTATATACAGTTAGCTAGTTTTAACTGCTTTATATACAGTTAACTAGTTTTAACTGCTTTATATACAGTTAGCTAGTTTTAACTGCTTTATATACAGTTAGTTAGTTTTAACTGCTTTATATAGTTAACTAGTTTTAACTGCTTTATATACAGTTAACTAGTTTTAACTGCTTTATATACAGTTAGCTAGTTTTAACTGCTTTATATACAGTTAGCTAGTTTTAACTGCTTTATATACAGTTAACTAGTTTTAACTGCTTTATATACAGTTAGCTAGTTTTAACTACTTTATATACAGTTAGTTAGTTTTAACTGCTTTATATAGTTAACTAGTTTTAACTGCTTTATATACAGTTAGCTAGTTTAACTACGTATTATACAGTTAGCTAGTTTTAACTACGTATTATACAGTTAGCTAGTTTAACTGCTTTATATACAGTTAGCTAGTTTTAACTGCTTTATATACAGTTAGCTAGTTTTAACTGCTTTATATACAGTTAGTTAGTTTTAACTACGTATTATACAGTTAGCTAGTTTTAACTGCTTTATATACAGTTAGCTAGTTTTAACTACTTTATATACAGTTAGCTAGTTTAACTACGTATTATACAGTTAGCTAGTTTAACTACGTATTATACAGTTAGCCAGTTTAACTACGTATTATACAGTTAGCTAGTTTTAACTGCTTTATATACAGTTAGCTAGTTTTAACTACTTTATATACAGTTAGTTAGTTTTAACTGCTTTATATACAGTTAGCTAGTTTAACTACGTATTATACAGTTAACTAGTTTTAAGTACTTTATATACAGTAGTTTTAACTGCTTTATATACAGTTAGCTAGTTTTAACTACTTTATATACAGTAGTTTTAACTGCTTTATATACAGTTAGCTAGTTTTAACTACTTTATATACAGTTAGCTAGTTTTAACTACTTTATATACAGTAGTTTTAACTGCTTTATATACAGTTAGCTAGTTTAACTACGTATTATACAGTTAACTGGTTTTAACTACTTTATATACAGTTAGTTTTAACTGCTTTATATACAGTTAGCTAGTTTTAACTACTTTATATACAGTTAGCTAGTTTTAACTACTTTATATACAGTTAGCTAGTTTAACTATGTATTATACAGTTAACTAGTTTTAACTACTTTATATACAGTAGTTTTAACTGCTTTATATACAGTTAGCTAGTTTTAACTACTTTATATACAGTTAGTTAGTTTTAACTACGTATTATACAGTTAACTAGTTTTAACTACTTTATATACAGTTAGCTAGTTTTAACTACTTTATATACAGTAGTTTTAACTGCTTTATATACAGTTAGCTAGTTTAACTACGTATTATACAGTTAACTGGTTTTAACTACCTTATATACAGTTAGTTTTAACTGCTTTATATACAGTTAGCTAGTTTTAACTACTTTATATACAGTTAGCTAGTTTTAACTGCTTTATATACAGTTAGCTAGTTTAACTACGTATTATACAGTTAACTAGTTTTAACTACTTTATATACAGTTAGCTAGTTTTAACTGCTTTATATACAGTTAGGTTAGTCCAGTGGTTCCCAATCTAGTGGAAATATTGGATAATTTTACCTGTTTGGGCTTCAGTCAGTCAGTTTCTGAGAACAACTCGCACACATCTGAAATATGAGGAGCTCCAACTAGAAACTGCTTTTTATATAAAGGGTCACAAGTCAACAGTGGTGGAAAGTAACTAAGTACATTTTCTCAAGTACCTCACTTAAGTATAAATTAGAGGTACTTTACTCCAGAAATTCTGCTACTTTATACTTCTACTTCACTACATTTTAGAGTGAAATATTTTACTTTGTACTCCACCACATTATTTTTGACAGTTATAGTTACTAGTTACTTTACAAATTAAGATTTTACATTTAAAACACACAATCAGCTTATAAAATATAATGCATTGTTATAGATTAAAGTACATATATAATATACAGTATATAACATAGTATATAATATATATAATATAGTTAGAATTAGCTCCACCGTGACCAACTAAAACAGTAAAATGCTACTTACACATTAATGCATCAGTAATAATAATCTAATCATGTAACTGAGTACTTGTACTTTTGACGCTTTTAAGTACAATACTTGTGTACTTTTACTTAAGTAACATTTTCAATGCAGGACTTTTACTTGTAATGCAGGTATTTTTACAGTGTGGTTTTGCTATTTTTACTGAAGTAAAAGAGCTGAATAGTTCCTCCACCACTGCAAGCCACTGTATTTAATAAATGTATCATGTGTCTTTTTATGTAAACATCTTAATCTGCAAAGAAACTACAGTTGTACAGTATATGTAGTGGAGTAAAAAGTACAATATTTCCCACTGAAATGTAGTGCAATAGAAGTATAAAGTGGCATGTAGTGGGAATAATTAAGTAAAAGTACCTCACAATTGTACTTGAGTAAATGTACTTGGTTACTTTCCACTTTCCTTTCGCTTTGATGGAGTACTGATATAATGTACTACTCTATTAGGGGGGTAAAAGAGCTGAAGTGTAAGTGAGTAAGTGTTATTTCAGGGCAGCACTGATGGACATGCGCACAGCTGACGGAGAGGCACATCTGCACTGACGTCACCCCCCACCCCCACCTCAATCCCCTCCACCCCACTGAAAAAGCTGCCAATTTGAAGCTGTCCGAGACTGGGACATACCCGGTCTCTGCAATGTAGTGAGGAGGAGCAGCAGCAGCTCCAAGCCAACTTTTGCTGGTGTTTGCATGCACTTTTCTGTGGAGCGGTCTGCTGTGGCGCGTCCTGAGGTGGCAGAACACCCTCTGCAACCTCAACTAACTTTTTAAGCCACTCTGAGCCACCACCACCAACAGCAACACCACCACAAAGTCTAGATTATAAAGACGACAGATTGAGAATAGACCCTTCTGCTGGCGGAAATCCAACACTTTGAAAAGCTGAATTTTGCTTTGTGACAGTGAGATACTGCTGCTCCGGGTGTCTGGTCTGAAGGGGGGGTGGGGGGGGGGGGGGGTACTCACATTGCAGTTTTAGAGGATGGCAGAGTCCAAAAGGAGATGAAAAGAGGAGAGCAGCGGAGGTTTGTGTGCGGAACTTCAGAGCTGCAGAAGTCTTTTGTCCCGAGCTCTCCCTGCACAGTTGGACCGGAGCTGACGATGAAGATGAGCATGGTAACTATCTGTTAACTCTCCCGTCTGTTCAGAACAGGACGAAGTCTTTATCAGGTAGTTTTTTTTGTCCGGAGCAAGATTCGTGTGAGCATTTAAAAAAATCCTCTCAGGGAAGCAGACTGTGTTTACAAACCAGCATTTAGCCAGTTAGTTGCGAGTTCTGACAGAGCTTTTTGGGGGCTTGCATTTGCGTGGAAAATCTGCACTTTAGGAAACATTTACG
This sequence comes from Macquaria australasica, assembly GCA_005408345.1. Classification (NCBI taxonomy): domain Eukaryota; kingdom Metazoa; phylum Chordata; class Actinopteri; order Centrarchiformes; family Percichthyidae; genus Macquaria; species Macquaria australasica. The sequence goes on along the minus strand of SEMN01000022.1, from coordinate 2,466,383 downwards.
CACCGGATTTGGATCTGCAGGGTGTAAGTATTGCAGCGGTCAAACTACCTAACAAAACTTCTTGACAGAGCACGCTTCACGCCTTTTTGCAACAACACCAAAAAAAAAAAAAGGCTTCAAAGCGGCGTCAGGTGGTTTATTTTGATATGCAGACGCTGCTTGAGGGTTGTGTTTGAGGTACCGGTGTAATGCACACGGGCCGGCTGCCAACTGTCTGGGTCAGAGTGGCCAAGTAAGTAGCGCTGTCTGTCTGGAGCGCTGGAGCTGAAGAAATACGCACAAAAATCCTAATTTCCAAAGGCTGTCATCCGCGTTTGGAGTGTGCGGTCACTTTCATTGGACTCCCACCCGTCTATCACCTGGATCCGCTGACGTTTTGTTTATAGTTTGCACATGCTGCCGTGAAAGCGCGTCAGTGAGTAAAACCACAATCTGCAGAAATGATATCATGTCGCACCGTTGGCGCTGTTTAAGGTTTATGCACGTTAATGGGGCACTGCACAGCCTCGTGTTTGTCACTCTGAATTTTAAGGTCATTAAACTGTCACTCCAGCGGATGAATATTAAATTAAGTGGCACTTTATTGGCACAAATGTGGGTAAAATCAGTGCTGTGTTAAACAGGATGTTCAAGTTGATTGATGTGTGGAGTGAAAACCATGAAACAAGCATAATCAATCTGTGCTGAACCTAAATTATAAGATATTGAACTTTGTATTAGATTTTCATTCATTTGCCACAGAGCTGCAACTATTAGTCAATTAATCGATCAGGCAATGAGCAGAAAATGAATCGGCAACTAATTTTGATAATCGATTAATCGTTTCAGTCATATCTCAAGCATAAATCCAACCTTTTTCTGCTTCCAGTTCCATTAATGTCAGGATATGCTGCTTGTTGTTGGTTTATTTCTGTGTAAATTGAACATCTTTGGGTTTTGGACTGTTGTCTTTTTGCAGCTTTTCACTGTTTTGTAGACAAAGTGATTGATCAGTTAATTGAGAACATCATCATTAACGAACATTTTCATTATTGTTTCATCTGCTGGTTAATTAGTTAATCGTTTGGTCTATAAAACGTCAGATATGTAGTGTAAAATGCCCATTGGAGCCTGAGGTGGCAACTGCAACTTCAATTTTAAATGTCATTCTCACATCTGTGAAGCTGAAACAGTGAAAATTTGGCATTTCTGCTTAAAAAAACGGGGAAAAAAAGATCAATCGATTATTAGAATAGGCGCAGATTAATAAATTAGTTGACAAATCGCCTCAGCTCTACTACAACACCATCAGTCTGATTAAGCAATATGCCTAACAAAAGGTCCTTTAACCTCTTGATTGATTTCCTTCTCAGGAATGCAGATGGATCGGTCAAGACAAGTTTCCAATATAGAGCTTCCGGTTTGGAGTTACACCTGAGAGTGACGGTGTCTGATGGATTACGGTGTTTCCCGCGCGCTGCTGACATGAATTCAGAGGCCAGTGGGATGCGGACGCGCTCGCCTTCAGGAGAAATCTGAGACCTGGATGAGCCTCCAAGCAGGACGGGAACATTTTAAAGTGAAGGAGACAATTAAACCACAGACTTGTTATGGTGTGGCATCGGGCCGATCGCGTGCTTTTGACCCGTTTGTAGCACCCACTACCCCCCCCCCACACCACCACCACCACCATCACCCCATGTCACATCTTTCCCTGAATTATGGAAATTTTGTGGAAGACGCTGACTTGGACTCTGAGCCTGGTGGTGATGGCTGCTTCTGAACTTCAAAGCATCAACAGACTTTCACACAACTCCCAAGGTATGAAGGTGTAGACAGGTGGAGAGGAAGATCTTAACACTTTTATTATGTTCATTATCACACTCTCTTCTTCTCTTCCCTTCTCTCTCCTGTAAAAGAGGAGTTCCTGTCCTACCTGCAGCACTACCAGCTGACTGTCCCGATGCGGGTGGATGAGAACGGGGAGTTCCTGAGCTACACTGTGAAGCACCACCGGCCCGGCCGACGGAGACGTGGGGCTGTGGACCCCATAATGGGGCAGCTGCCTGCGTTAGACCCAGACCCACCACAGGCCCGGCTGTTCTACAGACTCTCAGCCTACGGGAAGCACTTTCACTTAAATCTGACACTCAACCCCCACCTGGTGTCAAAACATTTTACAGTGGAGTATTGGGGCAAAGGAGGGCTGGAGTGGCGTCATAACGAGGTAGATAACTGTCACTATGTTGGATTCTTGCAAAATCAGCACAGCACGACCAGAGTGGCGCTCAGCAACTGCAATGGCCTGGTGAGTAGACCTACAAAGGGTGACTTTATTTATTTATTTTTGGTCATTATCTTTATTTTTTATTCTTTATTTGGATCCCCATTAGCTTCCACAAAGTGCTCGCTAGTCTTCATGGGGTCCACACAAAAAAAACAACAACATTTTAAAATGAAACAATATCAATAAAACAAGAAAAGGCAAAAACAAAAACAAAAAACAAGCCAAATATACAGATTAGAAAATAAGTGAAATGACTCTCAATAGTAGCCTACAATAGAAACAAACAAAATTGTCAAAATACACAGCAAAAAAAAAGAGAAAGTGAAAACAATCAAAAAGATTCCAAAACAGCATTAAACTCAATAACATCTATGTGAGATTCGTTTTAGTGACTTTTTGAAAGAAAATCTACTTTAGGTCTGTCTGATGTTGGTGGAGAACATATTCCAAGCAGAATAATAATCTCTAACTGCCCTTTGAGCCACACAGAGTTCACACGGCTTACCTCAAACAAACCCCCCAACCCAACGATACTAATGTCAGATAACTAATATATGCCTAGCCTGTGCTGCTCTCATGTCAGCCAATCTTTCAGACGCAGCGCCAAAGGATTAGACCAATTGTAGTTTGCTTAACAGAACCTTGGCTTCCTTCCACTTGGCACGCTGAGTCCGCAGGCAGCTTGGGAGTGAGGTGACACTCATGGAGAAAAATCACATCATCCCAGTGATCTGTTAGGGATAAGCATCTGGGCTTTTCTTTCCCATTTGTGCGTTAAATATCACGCTTTATCCTCAGTTTTTAAGAGCCTCAGTAGTAGATCACATTTCTTTTAGCTGATCCTTTTTCGTGTAAAATAATGTGTCTAAATCATAGATAGATCATAGATGTGTAGTTTAAAGTGCTCTGTCCAAAAACAAAACTGAACAGCACTAACAAGGCATCTAATTATCCTGTCTAAGCTTTTAGTCCTCAGGCTTTCATGCACAGACTGTGTGACTGTCCAGCTTCTCTTTGCTAATCAAGAAATTGGAAGACGTTTTAATAGCTGTTATCCCTCCTTGGTTCAGAATAACTCTAAAGAAGGAAAAAAAGGGCCCTGGTTCTTATTGGCAAATGTAATCATGTGGAGAAAACATGTAGCCAAATGTGTTGGCAAGACCGACACGGAGTATCATAAATTGAATTAGTGTTTGCCCTTTTTTCTAACAGCACCAAAAATGGACAAAACTGTTTCTGCGCTTTAATGTAATCAGCTGTCTGGACAGTTTGAGATCTTGACATCACACACTATTTAAACCCTTAATCGAACATGTTTCTGTGTGCTGGTGTGATGTGCGGCTAATTGCTTTCATTGTAGGTTTTTGTACAGAGCCAGGCCAGTGTTTTTCTACAAACTCATATTTGAAGGACTTCTCTCTGTTTATGCTTCACAAAGGGTGCTGAAGGGCAGAGAACAATGTTTTTAATGTTGGACTTGATGTAATTGATTGTTAAGGGTTCTAGTAAATAATGTATTGTATGACCCCATCAGGGAGAGGAGATTACATGAGGGAATATATTAGTTATTTAAATGGGTAGTCCAGCTATTAAGTGTTGCACTTACACAAGTTGGGAGGCTTGCAAGAGATACAATCAAGAAAAAAATGGCCAAATTGAAGCAGCAAAGACTGAGATATCCTGACTTTTAGTCCCCAGTATCCAAGAAGGCTGGATCCTACATTACCCATAATGTAACTCAATGGCATCAATGCTTTTTCTTTCTCTGCCTGGTAAATTCCCACATATTTCAAACTCCACATCGCCAGTTTGTATCGGCAGCTTTCTGTAAACATGTAAAGTCTCCAGGCCCGAGCTGAGATACCCCTGATGATGTCATCAGGTTTATCTCTGATGATGTCATCGGGGTTATCTCTGCAGACGTTTTCAGACTTAAGAAAATTTCCTTCAGAGCCATAGAAGAAATTCTACAACTGTTGAAGACGTGTTCAGACAGAAAGCAAAGCAAATCTTGGCCTCATGTAATTTGCGCAAATTGGACTATTTGTGTTTATTCGACCAAAACAGCCAATTTACCAATTGCACAGACATTAGCTGTAAGCTAGCTAGAATCGGCCGTGTTTGTGGGAGTATGTCTGTGTGTGTTTGTGTTCAGCTGATCTCAGATCTCAGAAACTCCAGTTCTTTCTGTAATTTTCCCCCAGTCGTGGGCACGTCTTTTTGTCAATTTGCGTTACCTTGGGTGAATCTGCATCTAATGGCATATGCATTTGTGTCGCCTTTAAAATTCTCTTTGCATTCACAGTTACAAGTAAACTGAACTGCCCTGTGTAAAATAGACGGAGTGTACCTTTAATAGAATGAAAGTATACAGAATAGTCAGAAATACAAAGTTGCTTTTTCCTGCATTTTTGTTTAGATTTATGCATTTAACAGCAATGTGTGCTTGTGTTTGTAACCTGTTTCTTTCACTGATTTTCTCCTCCCAACAAGCATGGTGTCATAACAACAGAGGAGGAGCAGTATTTGATAGAGCCATTAAAGAACATATCCTCCACCACCTCCAGTGAATGGAACCTGGAAGAAGCACAGCAACATGTTATTTATAAAATGTCTGCCATTCTCTCACCACAAGAGCATAGCCAGGAGTTCAGCTGTGGCATTTCAGGTTGGTGAACCTCCATCTGGGTTGGACTCTGTGTGGGTGGAACTGACGTAAAGGAATAACTATACATAGCAGGTTAGAGGAAGTGCTGGTTTGGTTCTAGGCCCAGGTTCTGGTAGACATGACCGGGCCTCTTGTGTGCTATAGTTGCTCCTGGCCTGGACACCTTTCAACCTGTTAGAAAAAGTCTCACTCCAGCTTTCATAAAAGGCCCTTCAGTGCATAAAGAGTACTTGGCTCTGACTTTTATAGAAGCACACATCCTATTTATAGAACCAACAATCATGTTCAGATTTTCAAATTCAAACACAGTTCCACCAAATGCTGTGTCTGCCGAGATATGATGAATTGGAAAAAAAGAACCAGGTGGATATTAAGGTATTTGGGCCAAGGTCTTATAAGAAACAGCAAAGGCTGTCATCGCCAGGAAGCTAGCATGCCCTAACATGCACCATCTTATAGCTTTTTCCCAGAGCATCTGGGTCATAAAGCAAAGGCTTTAGCTGCAAGGTTCAAAGGGGCAGATTCCCTATGTGCACCTACCAAACACAAACCAGCTCTCTCTCAAACACATAATGCATCATCATTTGAAGCAGACTGTTTTCATAATTCACCATAACCTGTCTTTGTCTCCCTGTCGTCCACAGACCTCATTAAAAGCAGTGCACCTTGCCAGTCCAGCACACCTTCCCCTGTCCGCTCGTCCCCCGCACCCCAAAACGACAGCGAGCAGTCAGACAGCACCCACAGACAGAGGCGCTCCGTCAGCAGCGAGCGCTTCGTGGAGACCCTTGTGGTTGCTGATAAAATGATGGTCGGTTACCACGGACGCAAAGACATTGAGCACTACATCTTGTCTGTAATGAATATTGTAAGTTTGATCCTACTTCTTAGTCGTGTTGTTGTTGTCCGCCACACCGTTGAACATGCAATTTCTTACATACAATTTGGACGTCTAATGTAACGTGGTTCAGCGCCTAATGGTTGAAGGTGAGATGTGACATGTGGACACAATTTGTCTGACTTTGTGTCTTTTCTTCTTTTCTGGAGGTCAGGTTGCCAAACTTTACCGTGATGCCAGTCTAGGAAATGTTGTGAACATTGTTGTGACCCGGTTGATTGTTCTGACAGAAGACCAGGTAAGAAAAATAATCTTTCTATCCTGACCCCTTGTCTATTTTACTGATATTTTCAATAATTTCACTAACTTTGAACCGTCCATGCAGTTTTATCTCAGTTATTATTACCATGAGCTTTTTTTTATAGTGTCTGTACGCTCACCTGTAGTCAGTGTATAACTGATACGCTTGGCGTGAGTGAGCTGCAGTATTTTATGTGATTGCCATGGTTGAAGGGGAGAGAGAGGAGAGACTATTCGCCATATGGCCACCACTTCAGATGAAAGATGTCCTCAGGCATCTTCCCTCAGGGAGCCTCAATTGAGGATTTTTACATGCACTGTACATGTGTATGTATGTGTGATGGGAGAAACAGAGGGCCTTCCTAGCATCTGTTTTTTTTATGAAGCTGCTCTTTATGTAGCATCAAATCCAAAAACCGAGTTTTCATGTAAAGTGGAGCCGCACTTTGATCCAATAGGAAGGAAGTCTATCAGTCCTTGTTTTGGATAAACTGAACAGAAAATAGTTACAAAACAAACATTTTATGATGAAAGTGAATCACTGATGGGCTGTTGGGTTGTTCAGTATTATCATTAATCAGAGAATCAGCACTGCATCATCGGCTGGCGATGCAATGGTTTACTCTAGCTGAATCCATTACATTCATGGAAGTAGATGCATTTTGCAGACTCCGCTACAACTTCCCCAACTCCTTCTTCTCCTTCTGGTCTTCTTTCCAACTCTCCTGCTTTTTCTAATAATGCGAGTCCTTGTTCTACTCCTTCTTTGACTTGTCTAACTCCTCCTGTTATACATGGTTTTACCTTTGCTACAACCGCATCTCCTCTTAAATCAAATACAAACCTTTTGCTGTTCCAACAACATGTCCTGTAACCTCCCTCTGATTCCAGTACAGTACTCCTCCAAATAATTCATCCAGAGAATCCTTCTACTTTGGCGGGATGGTGGCTCATTGGTTATCGCTGTCAACACATCTGTCACATTTCTTTTTGCATTTGTCTCGATTGGACAGTAGACAGTTGGGACTGACAGGAGATGAGAGGAGTACAACATGCAATAAAGGTACCTGGTTGTAATCCAACCAGGGACGTTGCGGCCACGTGACACCCCCTTGTCACATGATTTGATAACGTTTGCATAGAAATTCCAGCTGCTTTCAATTAGACCACACATATTCTCCATGAAAAGTATCTTTTCAAGGTGTATGGTATGCAATACAGTACTGTACAGTATACAATATGATACGACAAAACTTGAACAGATACGACAGGACGCGACAGGACACGACACGTCATGATACGATACGACACCATACAACACGACAAGATATGATTTGATACGACACGATATGACACAAGACACAATACAACATGATGCAACACGACACCACATGATATGGTACGACATGATATGACATGAGACGATATGACACGATACGATATGACCTGATATGAAACGACACAATATGACACAACTTGATACGACAGCATACTGTAATGTACTGAAACAAACTGTTTCGTGCTGCATCATGTGGTTTTGTTTTGTAATACTGCGTCATGTTGCATTCTATTGCATGTGTGTTGTGTTGTGTTTTGCAGCCCAACCTGGAGATTAACCATCATGCTGACAAGTCTCTGGACAGTTTCTGTAAGTGGCAGAAGTCCATACTGTCTCATCACGGCGATGGCAACAGCATTCCTGAAAACGGGATGGCTCACCACGACAACGCTGTCCTAATCACCCGGTAAGTACAGGCTCACATCTACAGGTATGGACCATATTTTGCTCACACGCCAGTACTGTATAATCATCCAGCATGGATTCATGTACTTCAAAGAGTAAGAGTTGTTTCTTCCAGTTGTTAATTTCATTGTAAATAGCGCTAATTTTCTCATTTTGAGCAAATAGGTTGCAGGTTATTTTCTGTGCTATTGGCGCATAAAAGCTGTGCAGTCACGGTTCAGCTTCAGACTGTAGTTGTGTGTGTGTGTTTGCTAGTAGAGGTGGCCAGCAGCTTCAGTACCGAAACCTCCAAATGTCCAGTTCCTTGTGCAAAGTTAACCTGTAGCTTTTAAAGCTGATGGGAATAAAGACCTCAGTTCTGAAAATAAAATGTGCTGTTTCAGATGTACTGTACCTGTCACACTGCAATTTATGTCGAGGGTGTTACCATAAAACAGCAAAACTCTGTCATTACCTGGAATAGGCTTCATTGTTACCAGAACTGTTTTGGCCACATAACCTAGCAACTAAAGTATATATTCCCCCACTGGTTTTGTCTAGAGAGAGGATGTCGTTCTGTGATTGACATGGGCTAAAGCCAAGCTTCTTGACTCTCTGGGCTCTGTACAAAACAGCCTTTCTATCATTAGCGTGCTCTTGCTTGTTGTCTGTCAGTTGATGTTCTCCAGCTCCTCTGGCTCCTGTTTTTATTGTTGGTTTTAGCTTCACTAAGCACCAGCACCAAAGGCTGCTTAGTAGAGTCGAGAGGCAGTGGTCATAGGGTTTATCTCTGTGGCTATAAGTTTTTTGCTAAGACAAATGTGATAGCCTTTTCTCATTGTTTTTAGATACCAAACACCTCATGGAACTGGCTTTTAACTCACAAACTTACTCATTCATGTTTAGCAGCCTGCATTTAGTCCACAAGGGGGAGCTGCATGGTAATTGTCAGAATGTGTCTGAACATGCCAAACTGCGCCACCTATAAGGAAAGTAATAGAGCAGCAGTTAGACCTGCAGATGTAGACACACTAACATTTCCACTTACTTTCACTGCAATTTTAAACAAGCTGACAGCCACCTGGCCACCTGATAAATGTAAGTTTAGTATTTCACTTCTTTTAGCTCTGTTTTGGTCTTCAACAAATCCTGAGAAAACTTTAGCTTGCTAGATATACCACTTTCTTCACTAGCTAGCTGCCAGCTTTGTCTGCGCCTTGGCGCTGGACAGGTAGCGGTTTATCAGAGCTTGTCTGCTACAAACAGCCGCCTGCTGAGACTAAACCGTACGGTAAATGAGCTGTAAAACCAAAAAATTCAAAAGATTAAAGTGTCCACCGCTCACCTGGCTTAAAGGCTTCGCTAGGCGCTGGAAGGACCTAGGAAAACCATAAAATGGCAAATATTAGCATGCTAACATGCTCACTAAGATGGAGAACATGATAAGCATTATACCTGCCAAACATTGTCATTGTGAGCATATTAGCATAGTTTTAGACTCTTTTTTAGAGTCTTTTATAAATGATTTTATTTTTGTGAACCAGTGGTTGTTTAAGAGGTGTAAAACCTCTCACACAAACCGCAGCTATATAAAGGTAAAAACTGCAGTTTTCCTCATTGCCTGCAGGTGGCGCACGTGTCAGTTTTGTAGAAGCTATCATTGCCTGTAGATGGTGGTCACCGTTGCTGTTGCCTTCCTTGCATGCCCATAATACACCTCAGTGCGATGCTCGGAGTTAATCCCATATGATGAAATATTGGTGAATGTGGAGTGACTATAAAACAAGCCAAAAGTAGGCGAGAGATAATGAGATAATAAGCTGTGCGGAGGAGGCTCCGGCTGAGCTCAGAGATGCTAACATTGGAGATAGTATAAATAGCTGATGGTAGACACCAGGAAGCCCTCATTAACCACCATGTCTGGAGGAGCAGTCAGACATTCCTTGCAATGGTGGAATGCACCTAGAAAGGTTCAGCATGATGCTTGCAGCACTCAGCACAGAGGAGACTTTATTTAATTTATAGTTTTTGGAGTATTTTTTGTCTTTGGATCATCCATCCATCCCGTTAATTGATAAGTAGATCGACTGAAAATTAATCGGCAACTGTTTTAATAAAGCAAAAACAGCAAAAACACCAAATATTCTCTGGTTCCAGCTTCTCTAATGTGAGGATTTGCTGCTTTTCTCTGTTTTTATGTCATTTTGAACTGAGTATCTATTGGTTTTGGAGTTTTGGTCGGGACAAAACAAGACATTTGAAGATGATACCTTGGGCTTTTTCACTATTTGCTATTTTTTTTCACTAGTTATAGAGCAAACGATTAATTGAAAAGGAAATAATCATTAGATTTATCGATAATTAAAATAAAGGTTAGTTGCAGCCCTAGGTCCAAGATATAAAAACACAATGTTACAAGTATTTTGTTTGTTTAATAGTTCAAAATATCTATCTCTATTGACAACTACTTACTAAAGTGAGACTAATTATGTGTCTGAGGTCCTCACTGCACATATGAAGCTACTTCCAACTTCGTAATTCATCTCAACACTCAAATGAATATAATTAGTATTTGACAAATATAATTATATGATCATAGGGGTCTGAGGACTTCATGGTTTCACAGGAAACAGACACTGATCAGTGTAGATCTCCTGCACACACAAAACCTTTTCATTTAAAATGATTCACCGCTCTCATCTCCCTCCTCATCATCATTAAGGTGACCGCCGCAGCACTGTTCCTTCTTTGTCAGTCGCTGCGTCAGATACCATTTTGAGGCCACCTTGTTTGGAATGCGGCCTGTCACGTTCAAAAAAAAAATAGACACAGAGGGAAATTTGGGGGAATAAATCAAAACAAACAGACGTCCTCGACGAGGTCACGATTGTACTTTGCTGGTTTGGAGCTGCTCCACTGAGAGGGAGGAAGAGAGAGAGCGAAGGGGGGAGAGGAAGAGGAGTTTATGGGGAGAGTGAGGAGAGAGAGGGGAAAGAAGGAAGGAAGGAAGGAGAATGAAATTAAATTTGCCGTGCCCTTGGTTTTAATAGATTAAAAGCTCTAGGAATGATTGGATCATTCATTTGAAATGTATGATGTGTTCTTAAAGCACTGTGGCCCCTCCGCTCTATTGGATTACCTGTATGTGAGTTACGGGGGGGTTAACAGTAGGGACACAGCGTGAGCGAAGCCTTTCACTTTATCCTCATTCGTGTCTTAGCCAAGTGACATTTTGCAAAAGGCTCATGCTATAAGAGGGAGGAGTGGACCAGGTGTTTTCTAGCACCAAACCCGTCACGACTTCATTACACGCTATTGTTATGCTAAAGGTTGAGATTATATCTCGCCAGACTGTGTGATTAAATGTGGAAAGAATGAAATGGCAAAGATCCAGTGGAAGAAAATACATGTCAAAAAAAGTTAATTTAATTGTTTGTGTTCTTTCTCCTTTTTTGCCTGTCCTTAGGTATGACATCTGCACCTATAAGAACAAACCCTGCGGTACCTTAGGTGAGTGGACTAAAACAGAGTAAGATTTATGTACGTTAATCATACGTTGTGTGTTTTCTTGCCATATTAGTCATCGTAGCTGTTGACTATATGATTCTCTGGTGAAGGGAGTTTGTTCTTCTCCTTTTCCCTCTAGAGAGGTTTTCATTTTCACGTTCGGCCTTCAACGTGTCCTCAGACAAACCTTATTTAGCAACCTTCGCAGTCTCCTTTAGAGGAACGCCAGACGGCTCCTGCGAGACATAATGAGAAGGATGTTTTCACTTGTGTTATTATAGCTCCTCAGTGACTCCCCTCTGTTTGTTCGAGGCCACGAGCCTTGAAAACCTGGACAGCCGTGGTCACCTCCTCACACGGCCTCCGGTTTATAAAAGTGCACTGTCTCTGCTCCTCCGCCTCTAACCTCAGTTTGTCCAAGGTGTTTACACTTCCACCGGGCCTGAGAGAGATGGGGAAAAAAGGTATGTGTTGGGAAGCCGAGGTGGGAGGCTTGATGGGGGATAGAGAGGAGAGACAGAAGGAGGAGATGGAAAAGAAGAGGAGGAGTTGAAAGGAAAAATGGAAGGGGAAAAGGACAATTATAGGGAGTGTTTGAGTATGCAGGAGGGAGATGGAGTGGTTGATATGCTGGTTGTGGCGGTACTGGGTGTGGAGAAAGGACAGCAAGCAGTGGCAGAGACCCCCACCCTCCTCCTCCGCCCCTCTTCAACCCCTCACCCCCACCCTAAACCTCCTGCTCACCCAGCCCTTCTCTCCCATCTTATCTTTGTAAAGGCCCTGCAGGCACCACAGTATATCTTGGAGGTAATATTGTGACCTCAGGGGTGGTTTGACAGATTGACCGCATTCGTCACATTCCCCGGACGCTTTAATTGCCCTGGCATCTGCTTGGCTTCCTCGTTGTCTCAACCCCCCCCCCACCCCCCCAACCCCACCCCACCACCACCACCCCTTTCCTCTTCGGGGATCATGCTCCCGGGTCAGATTGCTGGCCTTTAGGGTCGCCGAGTAATCATGGGGCTGGAGATAATACACAGTCCACCCCGGTGCTAAGAAAACAACTTGCAATGGGGTCACCCACGACACACACACACACACACACACACACACACACACACACACACACACACTCACTCACTTTACTCTCTCTCTCACACACACTCACACATTCTTAAACTAATCGTAGAGTAGCCACCCTCCTTCCTTTCCCTCCCTCTCCTCCTTCTTTCTTCACCTTCAGGCTCCCTCTTTTCCCTGCAGTAATGGTTTCAGTGGCCTCCTGATTTGCGAGTCTATTCTTGTTTAGCCTCTTAGTGAAGAGGATACAAAAGCCATGCCACTTTTAGCAGGGAGGTCCACCCAAATTACAAAGAAACACATTTTCTCACTTACCCCCTGTTGAATCTAAACATTTAGACAGTCTTATCTGCCCAGGTTAATTGATATCTGCCTCCTAGTTGGTAGAAAGAAGTTCAGATTGAAAACTGTTGACAGTAAATGCGTTTCCATCTACCTGTTTTTATGCGCATTTTCAATTTTGCACGTAAAGAAAGTGGAAATGTTGGTTTATCGCTAACAATAAAATGCAACAGTGCAATAGAAGCAGAAAAAATAATGAGATACATGAAGCATGTTACTTAAATTTCTACTGAAGAGATGAAAAAAATAGCAAAAACATCAGACCTGTGTGGAGCGATAAAGAGACTTAATACATGAAACAAAGATAAAGATGCCACATTTCCGTCACGTTTTCGTTTGTTTGAAGTTTGACTGGAGCTCTTTTAGTTACGTCATCTCGTTGTTCCTTCTTCTTCTGCAGTGGATTAATGGCACCCGACTGGAGAATTAGCGCCACCGACTGTTTATCTCAATGCACCCATGCTAGCATAACAGTAGTGGATGGAAACGCACATTAATTTGTATTTTCTTTTCCATTTTTTTCTGGAAATTTGGTCAATATTTGGATGGAAACTTGGCTAGTGAGGTCTGGGGATTATGCAGAATATCAGGGACACTTTTAGGAAAAAATGTTGCAGTTGAATGTCATTTTTTTAATGATGTGAGCACCAAAAATTAAATCCCATCCACCTCAAATGTATTGGAGAGGAGGGAGAAGTCTTCGAATATCTCAAATCCGCCGGCATGGTTTGATACAACAGGAAACGAGTGAGAAGTTTTATAGTGCTTCCTCTTTACCTCACCCTGCAAACATTTAAAAGTATCACTACATTGTAAACAACATAATTAAAATGCGCTTTCCTTCACACACATTAATGCACATCCCCCAACACACACACACCTGCTTTGCACTAGTCATATGATCCACTCTCCAGTCACCTGTAGATGTAATCTGTGAAGAATTGCCTGCTGTCTCTCTCTATCTGACCTGTCAGGCTTTAGGGGGAAAAAAAAGGACCTGCGACACCTGGATTGTGGAGAGGTTTTAACTTGAAACACCCTCTCCTCTCCCTCGTTCTCCCACTCTGGTTTTTGAAATGAGGAAAATGTCTATATTTTTTGACAGGGAGGGTTGGTGGTTCTTATATTCCCTTCCTTGGCTTTGCGTTTTAGGCGATCCCTTGTTACATGAATTGAAATGTATAAATCTAACCCGTGTCTAGACATTTTCCAGGAGTCGCTGTAGTTTAAGACGTCTAGCCGGTGTTGCTAAACTCAACTCCCCCTGGTGAACAGGAGATCATATGACCACGACTCCTAAGAATGCTACGTCTTGACCCGGTGTTTGTATGTTTGTCTGGCGTGTATGTGTGTGTGTATGTGTGTGTGTGTATGTAGGCTTGGCTTCGGTGGCTGGAATGTGCGAGCCGGAGAGGAGCTGCAGCATCAATGAAGACATTGGCCTCGGTTCTGCTTTCACCATCGCGCACGAGATCGGCCACAAGTGAGTTTTAAGACTTTTAAGGTCCTAAAATATAAAATTTGAGGTTACACTCAAAGTCAATGGGCCACAGATTCAATATTAAAGATCCACGCCAGACATGTTTTAAGACATAAAAAAATACTCTGCTTTGAATAATAGTTTGTGTCCAATATGGTTTTCCCCCACAAAAAAGTTCAACTAACTAACTAAATGACATCTCCTCCTTCTCCCTCATTAAAATCCAGAAGCTTACAATATACAAATACACAACTATTTTTTGTTTCAAGTTTAACTGCTGGACACAAAATGTCTCCTACTTCACTGTAAAATCCATTCTCAGTGTTTCTGCACTGCAGGTTTCAAGTTTCCACATCACACTTGAGTAAGATGCATGCTGGACCGCGATTGGCTCCAAACTAGTTGTGATGTCACAAAATCATGTTCGCGTGCACACACACACACACACACACACACACGTTAAACTCAGGTTTAAGGTGAGCTCAGAGAGACTTCCACCTTCAGCAGATGAATGTGAAAACAGCCTTCTAGAGTCAAACTGTCTGCACATCCTTCATTCAGCTCAGTGAAGCTCAAACATCCAAGTGAAGGAACAATAATAAATAATAAATAGTCTAATATTTCGTTGGAAAAATCTCTCACTTTGACAGCATCCTCAGCGTCTTCGTGCAGGTCTGACCAGAGCGTCATCCTCCGTTATAATATTTGACCGTGTAAGGGCCGAGTTCGTACGAAGAACTTGTTCGTACGACGTGCTGTCTGACCGTGTGTCAGACTGCAAGGCGGGGTGAAAAGCCGGCTGTCACAGAGAGAGGGGGGGACGCGATATTGTTTAAATGTGGGGATAACGATGCACATTTTCAGACAGTCTCTCCTGGAAGACATTCACAAGCAAATTCACAAAAGGATTGCACTGCCTTTGCAGCCGCTAAACCTACACAAATAAGACAAAAACAAACCCACCCACAATGGCTGAAATGCACCCCGAACTGTGTTGCCAAGCAAACAGCGTCTAGGTGCTCTGATGCTATTTGTACGTATTTAAATTAGGTTGAATATGCAAACATTGTCCTTTTTCTATGCAAATGAGCCTCATTGCAAAAAAAGTCCCAATTCACAAACACAAGCGCTAATAGTCACACGTAGTTAGAGTGAAAATTATTAGCGTCTTCAGAGAGTTGGTGGTAGCTGAAGCGCGTTTATAAAGGGTGTCACGCACAGACTTTCCAGTGATCGTGGCAGCAGTGATTGTAGCCAAGCGAAACCATCGTTGTGAGCAGATATTTCGAAGGAGAATATCACTTTTTGATTGTAGCTCGCGGTCTGAAAATGTCAGTCTTTGTCCTTCTCTCTGCCATTGTCCTGCCTGCTGTGTTCTTGCCGCAAAACCACCATTTATAGCCGACTTTGCCACATGGATACTTGCAATCAGACCTTCAGACGGGGCAGATAGTGGTTGCAAGTGATGCGCAGTTCATCTCGCTATCAGCGGCCGCAATCCATTCTTTGTGAATTCGCCCGTCACGGTGTTGCACTCGGTTGTAAATGGGATTCCTTCTTTTGCTTCAGATCATCTTAAAACCTTTTATCACGTTCATGACTGTGCGCTCCAATAATTGCTCTTAAACAAACGTTTCTTGCTACTCGAGTTCGCTGGGCCTGCATGTAGACCCCCTTTTTTTCCCCCTGCAGATGTCCTGAACTGTATCTCCACATATTTCCTCATGCAAATGTCACTGTCCACATACCTCTGGCTCTTTCTTCCTGAATATAAAGCAAAATAATGATGATGTATTAGTCTACGTATCCCCCTCGAGAGAGTTCAGCAAGATGGCGATTTCCTTTATTATGTCTCATGTCTGCTTCTGTTGTGGGGCAGTTGTAAAAATAGTCTCTGCTTCTAGAGGATGTATAAAAAAAACACACTGCAGCGGGGTTTCAAGCGGGCTGATTTATTTCCAGAGTAGGGTAAAATGTCATAAACGCCAGCCTTAGAAAAACAGGTTCAGGCTGTGCGATGTGGTCGGGTTTGTTATATACATTAGACCTGATTTGTGCTCCTGGACTGTAAGGAAAAGTACGCTTTGACATCCTGCTGTAACGGGAGATTTTCTACCAAATGATATCCAGACAGATAAGGTTTTTAAAAAAAAATGAATTGTTAAAATGATTTATTTTCATCCCGCAGTGCGAAATAAATTCTTGAGCAGCTTTCACAACAGACCACAAGGTCAGGAGCTGTTTGGGGTTTTGGGTCTCTCTCTGTCCAGTCGGCGGTGACTCTCCCCACGGCCTGCTCAGACCTGCAGGCGCTGATTGACAGGCAAGCATCAGAGTGGTGATTAGAACTTTTTGTCGTTCCTGCCTGAGCTCCAGACGGGGTTTGACCTTTGACCCCTGGCTCTCCCGACACACAGCTGTTTCAGAGCCACAGAGCTCGATCTTTACAGCCAGGGCCACTGAGGGACTGTCCACTCTCATCCCAACTAAACTGTGTGGTTAACTGCCAAAGAGAGGGTTGCTTTTAGACCAGCGGTTTACTGATGATCATCACACCCAGCTGCCTTAACTCCAGTTTTTATTTTGTGTGTTTCAGTTTTGGGATGAACCATGATGGCATCGGGAATTCCTGCGGTACCAAAGGCCACGAGACAGCCAAACTCATGGCCGCTCATATAACAGCCAACACCAACCCTTTCTCCTGGTCCGCCTGCAGCAAAGACTACATCACCAGCTTTCTCGAGTAAGTGGATGATGGTTGTTCCTTGTGGGACTGTCTGAGTGTGTTTGAATTTGCCTGCATGTGTGTGTGTGCAGTAAAGATAAAAGGGCGCATGCCTGTTTTCCAGCTCGCTTGCAGCCGCCTCGCATTACAACCCGCTGCCACTGGCTGGCCCTTGTGGTGACCCGCTAGGCAGTCTTGTACGCGAGTCCTTCCCCACTTATTCACATCCATTTCATCACTGAGACTCCTGCCAGACCTCCTTGTGGCTGTGTATGATAACTGGGTGCCTTCCACCCTTGCATCCTTGCACCACAAGGCGGGTGATGTTAGAGCTCATGTGGTGCCTCGGTGGTGATGTGTAGGCCAGCTGCCTTCAACCAGTGCTCCACTGTTTTGTGGGTAGGCCAAAGAAGATAAAAAACTTGAAGTGCACAAATAAACTGAAGAGGAAAGAGGTGTCATTTTGGCAGAATGAGGGATTGCTGGCTGACTCATGTCCTGCCAGCCTGGCATGGTAAAAAACTTACAAAGGTTTCTGAGTCTTGAGTTAAGAGAAGGCCAGACAGTACATCTGGAGCTGGCCTTCAGAGTCTGGCAGTGAACAGATACCTGGGACTGTATGAACTAAAAGCTACAACCCTGATCGCTGCACATCGTGGGTACATTGAGTTGAAGCTGCTTTTAGATGTGGTGTCTAAGACCACATCCACACTAATACGTTTTGGCTTAAAACGCATAACTTTTGCTACGTTTACGCCTAATGTCCACACTACTCCAGCGTTTTATAACCCCTAAAATGGAGACCTTTTAAAATTATGACGCCGACACCCACATTCGCTTTCTGATTGGGTCTTATCAGCCATGATTCGTCACGTCCCTATCACGTGACCCTTTTTCAGAAGAAAACAAACGACATCAGCCTTGACTGTCAGCGGTGAATTCAACATTAATAATGAATTACAACACTTCCTTTCAGTTACAGTTCCACCTGGTTGTCGGACCTGTAAACACACTTTGATGTGTAAAATTCATGGTGATCGTAAGAGTCACCCTGAGCTCAAATAAAGTCTCTGATAGATTTCACTCGGGGACTGTTGGTAGCTCTGGATTAAAGACACTGAAGAGATTTCTCCACAGGCTGAGCACTGCACGGGCTGTGGCTCTGCTGGGAAACAAGATTCATTGTGAAGGAATAACAATCAGAAAGTGGTCAGGATTGTTCCCGCAGATGAGAAACATGCTGCCATTCTTCTCTGTCCTTTAACCATCACAGAATGAGGTCAGGGACTCCTCATCTTTGCAACTCTGAGCAATTGCTTGCTTGCAACGATGGCAGGAAAGCTGTAAACTACTGCAAAGAGCCACGTTGGCTCTGTAGTACATGTGGACAAAGTGGCACAAAACAGAAATAACATGCCAGCTCTGAGTGAGTCATGGTGCAGTTAAAGCTGCTCTAATCAATATTTTTTATAATAACAATGGATGAAAATACTACGTATAATGTGAAAGGGGTCAAACACTCTGCTGTCCCAATCAGATCTACAGAGTTTATTTTAGCATTTTTTAGCTAGTTGTTTTGGTTTTGCAACTTTACTGTTTTGGTTTGACTCTCACTGCTCTCATAAACCTTATTTCCTGCAGCAGTTTTAGGCGAAAATACTCTAGCATTCGTACTCTTGTTTGCGTTCGTGTTTTTGTGTGAACCAAACAAACAAGATATATCATGCAAATTAAGGAACTTTAGAGATGCTGGTAGAAGGATTTTGTTACCTTTGGGCACTGGCAGGCTATCTATTTCCCCCAGTTTCCAGTCTTTATGCTAAGCTAAGCTAACTGGCTCTTCATATTCAACATGCAGACATGAGAGTGGTAGTTATCTTCTTATCTAACTGTCGACTATAAAGCGAATTCCTTTAATAGTGCAACCTGATTTAGTAAACAACTAGTTAGCAACTCTACGACTGAACAAAAATTCTCCATGTTTGTTATGACACGCCCACTTTTCAACGCTCAAATCAAATTCCTCCCAACGTTACGTCCGCCTGCCTTTCCTGTTTCATTTGGAAAGACGTCACAATACGGAAGCTAGATACTCTCAAAATGCCACTTCATCTCGACTTTAAGCTGCAAAGAAGCAGAGAGGATTGCAAATATCTTAATTTGTAACTGGTTCTCAGTACAGTCATGGGCCCACTGACACTGCACACAAACAAAAGAAGAAGAAATCCTTCCTTTTCCATCTTCTTGTGGAGGCCTTTTCTCTCTACAGTTCAGCTTGATTGCCCATCACAGAGACCTGAGTGCTGCTTGCAAATCCTAATATACCATCTTGTGGTGAAGCATTGGTTGGATGCGTTGCGAGCCTGCGGTGTGTGTCTGTTTGTGTATTCGTGTTTAGCTGGCGAGGCCCTCCAAGAAAGCCGATAATAGCGGCCGTGGTTGTCGGATGATGTTTCCGGCTGGAAGCTGTTAGAGGAGGGTTAGTGAACAGCACTTGTGACAGAGATGACGGTATTATATGCCAGCTTCCAACTGGGACACAAAGAGCCGCTTCTCTGCTGCTCCGTCGGGTTCCTGTCCATTTCTGGCTCGAGTGTCTGAGAGTGACCAAAGCTGTGCTCTAACAAAAAAAAGAGACAAAGTTGTTTTGCTTGTTTTCTAAGCGGAATCAACTGTTTCTTCGCCTATATTATACCCCTATTTGTATCAGAGTTTTTCTTTCCTTTTCATTTTGGTTTTATTGCCTTTAGCTTTTATGTTTCTCACAAAAAGGGTTCTGTCTGTAAACTCCCAATTATCCTCCCTTTCTCTGCCTCAATCAGAGTTTTGGATATCGCACATGCTTCTCCTAGCCAAGTAAACAACTTTGGCTGTGGTGTTGGCCTAGATTCACCGTCTTGCTAAAGCAATATGTGGTGCTTTGTTTGGGTTTTTTAGGAATGGTTTATGAATGCACTCACAGTTCAGTCATAGTTTATTCCCTCAAGTCTGCGTGCCAGTTTGTTCTAAACGTTAAAACGCAGGCAGTTTGGGTTTATTAAACTCTCAGAGACCGCATACTGTATTGAATTTGATATTAGCCTTGTGTGCCTTATGATAATTGTTAGTTGTGTTTAATCAGGCTGCTGGTTGGATCCAATCAGCACGGTTAACATCTACATGAGCGACCGGTGTCAGAGTTCAGGGATCGCTCATGATCCCGCTTATTAGAGGATATTTCCGCTCAGCATAATGAATTTGGCTGAATCCACCGGACAGGAAGCCTTTGCGACGAAGTCAAATAAAAGCCTCTATGTTTAAACTTTGACTATTTTGTCTCTCTCCAAAACAATAAATAGTGAGGCTTGCCCTTATAGCACGGGGAGTCTGGGGCCCTCAGAGACTGGTTTGTCTCTCTCTCTCCATGATGAGAGGGTCCTCCGAGGAGCAAGAGCCAAGAGGATTATTCCATTCAGTAACTGAGAAACGGGGGATGGAGAGAGGACGAAAGACAAGAGAAAGAGGGAAGAGAGGGGAAAAAAAGTAAGGAAGAATGAGTTTTTCTCCTCTCGGTCTGGAACATTTAAGTTCCACTTAAAATACTTTTTTTTAATTTGCTACCCTGGGATGAAAACAAACGCAGAGTTCGTACAAAGTCTTGAAAGTTTGGAAAATGCTTAATTTTAACCGTTTTGTTTTCAAAGTTAGGAATGTGCTTGAATTCGAATATACTCCTTGAAAAATGCTTGATTTTTCAACATAATCTGGTGTTTCATCATCGACACAATCACTCATGGATACCAAAAATAAAACAATTTAGATGTGATGATAAAGGCTTCGAGAGTCTGGACATTTTTGGTTTAGGTACCTTGAAAGTGCTTGTAAAGTGCTTGAATTTTACTCTTAAAAAGCTGCACGAACCCTGCAAACAGCATCTATTAGATGTCTTATTTCATTTTGTTCAAAATTGTCCCTAAAAGTAGATATTTGATAGAGATATTTGGGCTGTGTTTTGTTTATAATGATAAAGCGTAGCTCTACATTATTGTTGTCAGCCGGCCCACTTTTCCTTTCAAGGGATGGGAAGCGTTTCCACTGATATTATAGTCGTAGTAATATTTTGCCTTGAGAGAAACCTCCGACTCAGGGAGGAGCAGAGGAGGTAGAGATCAAAATGAAATACATCTCTGTTTTGTTTATTGGCACTTGTCTTTAGTACGATTTGAGAGTCTTACACGTTGGCAAAAGGTCAAAAGAATAATACTACATTTTATTTCTGTGAGCTGCACGAGAAAAGCATCCACACTGCAACACAGACAGTTAAACCTCAACATCTCAACCCTGAATCCTCGGCTGAAGTATTTTTATTTTTTAGCTACTAGAATACAAAACAGCTGTGTGTGTGTGTGTGTGTGTGTTTTATTTCCTGTGAGTTCTTCTCATATTTCTATCTGACAAAACAGACTAAACATAATCCTACACCTGGACATATGACCCATAGCTCACTCTCTTCCTGTCCCTGCTCTGTTATTTTATTGGCTCCTGTGTGGAGTCAGTCTGAGGAGCGACATACAGAACAGTGCAGCACAGAGCCGAATAATCACAGAGGGCTGATCGGCCCTCTTTGCCTCTGGTGAAACGTCTCTCCTTGTGCTTCAACACTCCCTTTGATGAGGAGGTGTTGATGTGTGATATCAGCATTAACTACATGTCATTTGAGATCTTTGACAGGCTTCTTACAATGGTAGTTTGGTG
The DNA here is from genome assembly GCA_005408345.1 of Macquaria australasica. NCBI lineage: Eukaryota > Metazoa > Chordata > Actinopteri > Centrarchiformes > Percichthyidae > Macquaria > Macquaria australasica. The sequence goes on along the minus strand of SEMN01000022.1, from coordinate 2,444,720 downwards.
GTTAAATTAAACGAGTTTAAAGGGGGGCTTTAATTGTCCTTTCTTGGCACTTCTACCTCTGCCATCAGCCAAGTGCAGAAAGGCTTCTTTGTGTAAGAAACAATCCTATTGTAGGTTTGTTTTTTTGACAGCTCAGGTCGGGGGACGTGTCTGGACAATGAACCTCTGAAACGAGACTTCCTGTACCCAACAGTGGCCCCGGGGCAGGTGTACGATGCAGACGAGCAGTGTCGCTTCCAGTATGGAGCCTCCTCACGCCAGTGCAAGTATGGGGTAAGAAACCAGCATCTCTCACGTCGCTCTCCTGCTCACCTGTCCTCTTCTCACTCACCCAAATGGATCTCTGTTAGATGTTTTAACTGCAGATCATTACATTCTGGTTTTCTAGTTCACAATCTTACATTTTCAGCCTGGAACATGGGATGGTGTAGTCAAAGACCCACACAGGACTGGACTTCAGTTGGAGATACATATAATATAATATATTATTCAGATATGAACAGAATCCAAATTTCTGCAGATAGTTCCTCGCCGAAACACACAAACTTCATGCACACACTGCTACAGTGTTTACAGTGGTGTTGGGAAACGTCCATAAATCTATTTAGAAATCATGAGACCTTAAAGGATTAGCTGACTGACAGAAAATCCATCTGCAACTATTTTGGTGACTGATTAAGTCATATTTTCAAACACAACATTTCCTATGGATTTACTTCATTTCTTTGTCGTATGTGATAGTAAAACTGAATATCTTTGGTTTTGGACTGTTGGTCGGACTTTAAAGACGCCTCCTTCGCTTTAAGGAACTATATGATTTTATAGGCCAGAGGTTTTCAAAGTGGGGGGCGGGCCTCCCCAGGGGGGCTCCAGACAGTTTCAGGGGAGGCTCAGAGAATAGAGAGATAATATATGACATTAGTTATCAAAAGAAGATCTCATAGAATAGCCTAAATGTGAGATACAGTAGTTTTGAGGACTGTTATTTCCAGAGTCAGAAGCTAATAAACGCCTCAGGACAGACCTTTTTCATGTATTTGGTGTCTGAAGTTGTGTCAAACAGCAATATTCTGCTATCTTGGCTCAATTGTTGAATGTCTGTGTGATCAAAAAACATAATCATGATCCCATAGGCCTCCAGGAATTGAGCAAAAGTAAGCAAGTAAACTAAGGTGCGGTGAGGGGAGTCCTACAGTCTCAGACTCTGAAAACCACTGTTATAGACCAAATGATTATACGATCACTTGAGAAAATAACTGTCAGATTAATCGATAAGAAATCATAGAAAAAAACTGCTGATCTGGTCTCATAATTGTCTGACAGACTTTTTCTTCAGTATCAAAAGTATTGCAGGTGATTGTTGCCTGTTTCCACGGTTACACTGTGAAGGGGAACTGCTAGCAGCCAAAGCAGCATGACTTCCCATGATGGTGCAAATACTCTGAAGTTAACATCAAATCAATATTCTGACATTCAGCAAGCTTCGTCCTCACGAACCTCTCATCAGATTTGTTGTGCAGTGCAGGATGAAGCTTGTGTTATCTATTACCTCATGATCTGATTGGTTCACAGTGGACGGGAAGTTGATGTGCTGAAGTTAGGGACCGTGTCTAAAGTGCAAAAGAGCTTGTCAGATTATTTGTTAATAGCTCTCTCATTTTTTATCATATACTCTTCAAACTAACTTTATTTTCATCTGGACCTCTCCCCTTAAAGGGCCGGTATACTCCATCAGGACTGCATGTTTGATGAATAGCTTCGGAAACCCCCACCCTTCCCATCAGTTTGAGAGGGCACTTCATAGTGTTTAAACAAACCATATTTCTCTTTGACGGCCGGTTGTTCACTCCGCCTTCGAGTGTGGCTTGTTCTTAGGCGTTTTGGGTAAAAATGCAATAGAAAATGGATAAAAGCGCTGCTAAATTCTTGTATAAAAGTGCTGTATAAATACAGTCCAAATGCAAAAACCTAAGCGAACTGAAAGAAAACGAAGCACCATTTTAATTTCAGTTAAAGTTCTGTTTTTCACATGTTTTAATAATTAGGTGTTGATGTACAGTTACAGCATGTTCGGTCCTTACTTTGGATAATAACAGTTTTATTTTTAAAGTTTAAAGTTTATATTTCCTAGTTGAGATTAAAGGGGAGGTGGGGGGATGGGGGGGTGGGGGGTAAACATGCGAGGAAGATAATTATTTTATTATTGTCTGTCTGACAACTGGAGCTGGTTCGGAGGTGTCTGTCCACACGTTGCCATATTCTTCTTTTTAATCTATAAACTTCCCAGACAAAGAGGTGAAGGATTGAAGTCAACGCTCCCCTCATCAGTCTGTAATGATAATGATTCACCCCCCACCCAACTCCCACTGCCCGAATAATGAGAAAAATAAAGTGACACAGGCAGTGAAAGACAAGGAACAACAACAAATGACGGTAAAATGAGTGGTTGAAAGAATCCTCAAAGATTTAATGAACAATAATGTGATATTGTTTTGCATTACATAAATATTTGGGCACACGATGGAGAACAAAAAAAAAAAAAAGGGGGGGGGGGGCAGAGAAGATTAGCTGAGATCATAGAGTTATTTCATTTCATTGAAAGAAATATCTGACAGTAGATTATAACAGGCTTTACATCAAGCCCTGTTATTTTGGCTCCTAAGCTCATAATTGTGGTTTTAGATCAGCATGAAAGACACACATTTATGAGCGGACTGGATTCAACAGCGCAAGATTGGAGTTTTTCATCTGACAATCAGATCTATTTCATACGGCCGTCTGTGAAAGAGATGCCCTCTGCGACCACAGAGATGGATAAAAGGTCTAATGAATGGAAGAGTCTGGTTTCTGAAGCTGAAGTTCGGCCATAACTCATTGAACTTTTCCACATTTTGGATGAATATTCTTTGTACGTTCGTAGAATACAGAAGAACAGTGATGAGAAAGGAAGGGAAGTTTCGCCAGCCCACATCAAAGTTTATCTCTAATATTACTATAAATAATGTCATTGTAGTTTTAATATTTCACTGGTAAAACATGTTTGGCTTAGACTGTAAGATAACAAAATGATTTGTGATTTTTTCAACCACAGAAAACTCTAAAAGTTTGGTCACAAATCTTCACCATATTCATTTTCAGGACAGGACGGAGATTCACCACCACACATGACCTGGTGTGTCCTGTTCAACTCGGTTAAACTGTGAACAGAAATGTAGAGCAGCGGTTCCCAAACAGAGGGTCCGGACCCTACAAAGGGTCTCGAGATGATCAATTGGGGTAGACGAAATTCTTTGTTTTGTTATTTAGTCCTAATTAGCATATGTTAGCATGCTAACATACTAAACTAAGATTGCTTGATACGTGGTAAACATTAAACATCTACGTGCTGACATGGTGAGCATGTTGACATTAGCATTTAGCTAAGGACAGTCTCATTGAGCTGCTAGCATGGCTAAAGACTTAGCTTTGTTTTTCCTACTTTTCCTATTCAATTTTTCAATTATTTTGTCGTGCCTCTATGATAAAAGGCTTGTAAAAACTATTACATCTGTTTATCTAAGTGAAGATTTTTTCTGTGTAATGTCCAAAACACAAATTTTATGATGGTTGGGTGGGTTTGCGGCTCCGATTGGGCTGTTTGGTGTCAGTCAAATCTATCAAATCTTATCAATTCAAACGATCTAAGAAGGGAAAATAAATCACCTTTCAGCTGAACTGCTCATGAATCAAACTTTGTATTTAGAGGTCATTACTAAAAAGAGGCTGGGAACCACTGATGTAGAGAAATACAACAGCAGTATTTCACTGAATATGGCCGACGACATCTTCAGAACCGCACAGACTTTAAATCACAGCGTGAGACTGTGTCAGAGGTGGGAAAGAATGTCAACAGAGAAAGTTAGGGTAATTTATAGCAATAATTTGGTTTCAGTGACTGCGTCTCACCTCTCAGTTAGTCTGTGCTTGAAGCTACAGGCAAAGACCTGAGCGACACTGGAAGCTGAAGGTATGAAAAACAAACAAACCTTTGATGGCTATATTAGTGAGGCCCTCACTGAGTGCCCCTTCCCCTTTTTTATCGCCGGCTTGTTCTCTCTTAGTGTAAATCCATCAGGCCCACATCCATGTTCGTTAAGGCCCGGGACCGCTGACCTTTCAGCGGGGCCGAGATAGTGAATGGAGCAGCGGGGCGGCTTATTGAAACCAGCTGGCAGAGGGGAGTCGCTGCAACCAGAGAGTGGGCAGTTTGCCGCTTTATTTAATCTAGATAGGCTCAGGGAGCTGCAGGGCCGTGGCATATTTACTGACCCCCGGGGGTCAGAATCTGTGCGCGGGATCATAACTCTTTTTCATGGGCCTGCTCTTCTGCCATACACAATTGTCCTGTAAAAGCCTTTGAAGTCGAGACGCGAGGCGACCCAGCTCGCTTTAATGGGAAATCTAATGCAAGGTTGTGCAGAGCTGTCCTTGTAACATGTGTTCACTTCATGGTTTTATTTATTTGGGGGCAACTTAGTGCTGTCTACTCACTATCTCTCTCTCTCTCTCTCTCTCACACACACACTCCCCCCCTTTGGTAATCTAAATGGATTCTCCTCATGTTCTAGACTGAGGAGTGAGGAGGAGAAGACGGAGATATGATGTTTATTCAGACGACTCAGTAATACTAAAGATATTTGTTAGGCCTACAAGTCGTCTTTATCTAAGACTTGGGAGGCCTATTGCTCACTCTTGATTTCCCCTAAGAAGCAGAAATTGGATTTCTTGAACTGATGTCACGGCCCCGTGTGATCCTGAGGTGAACGTGAACAAACGTTAGTCATGGTGTTGATCCAGCTGACTCTTCATTTCTCATAAGAGAACATTAAGAGCACCCGATGACCCCTTGGTGTATTGCTCAAGATGCACTATGATCCAAAGCATATGGGGCTCTTGAAGTTAGATGCCTCTCAGCCGTCCTGCTGTGGTCTCATCAGCTCCTCTCATCCTCTGATTTGATCTGGAATTGTGTAGATTTATAGACGAATTTCCATGCTGTTTGTGTTCGTTTTTTCTCTCTCACAGAGTGGAGAAGAAAAACACCACCAAAGGCTACTGATAAATCATTTTCACCCCCATTCAGCAATCCACCCCCAACAAGTCTGCTGAATTGATTTATTCTGACCAACTTGCTTTTGCCTTCTTTCCTAGGAAGTGTGTAGAGAGCTCTGGTGCCTTAGCAAAAGCAACCGCTGTGTAACTAACAGTATCCCTGCTGCAGAGGGGACTCTGTGCCAGACTGGCAGCATTGAGAAAGGGGTAAGTCATCCACTGTTTCTCATGCATTTAAAGGTTCACCTAAATTAACAAAAAAAGAAAGCATATTTTCTCACTCACTCCAAGTGGTATCCAGGGATAACTGAGGTTTTAAGTATTCTGCCTCCAACTCAACACACCTCCCTCACCTGCGTTGTTAGATCAGGAGGAGGAGGAGGAGGCCAACTCACATCCAATTACACACCTCTGACCCACGATATCTCCGCTAGCTGCTACGACCCACAAGCTAACAGTCAAGTTCGCTAGTTAGCTAGTCGCCCCGAAGTCGCATTTGATTGGATACACTTCTGTACACGCCCACAAGTTCAATCTGCGTCATCAAAAATATGTTAATGTCCTGCAGGAACAGAAAAGAGACTGATTTTGATGTAAAAATACTCAAAAAAGTGGATGATTTTTGGACATATATTTGGCGTATAACAAGAGATAATAATTAACACAAAGGCAAAGGATTATTATTTCACTGCGTCTTTAAAAAAAAAAAAGTAACTTCGATGTGTCTTTCCAGAAACAAAATCCCTGTTAGTGCTTAGTCAGCCATAATAGCCCGCTAAGCTAGCTTGGCCTGCTTGGTCACTAAGGTGTGACACAGCTCATATGATAGCTTTCCCTCTAAGGTCAGCCATGTCAAGACGGTTGCAAGTGTCTACGACGTGAATTTATGATTCAACGTTAGTCAAAGATTTACTTGGCCTCCGTGAGCGAATCCACTGATACTGGCACTACTTTCTACCGAAGAAATAGTCCCCATGAAATCTCTTGAGAGCTCCCACTGTGCATTATAAGTGAGTAACTGGGACTTTGTTTCTGGAAAGAGATGTTGCTGTTGAATTATTCGATGTATTTTTCAATGCACCACAAATTCCATTCACCTCAATTATATTATGAGTGAGGCAGAAATCTTAAAGATGGATTTCTCAAATACAAATTAACCAAAACATTGTACATGATTATTGTAGAGGTAAGTGAAAAAAAATAAATAAATAAATATATATATATATATATATATATATACAGTATAAATATATATATATATATATATATATATATATATATATATATATATACACATATAGAGAGAGAGAGTCGTAACTTGGGAGAACCTACATAGTGAGTGTATCGCCTGCTCCTCTGTGTGCAGACATCAGTCTCAGCTAGTGGTACCTTAACTGCTTCAATTTGCATCTATTCCATTCTGGGAAGGGGTACCATTCCCTGAGTGTGCACTCATGCAATGGGTGCTGCCACACACACACACACACACACACACACACACACACATGCAAGCAGGCCAGGCTTTAGGTCATCAGCCCACTGTTGATGCCAGCCAGGTTAGGGGAGACAGTTTTAACACGGATTACGGCAGCCATTGTCACCGGATGGTCCGAGGTCTAAAAGGGAAGAATAGGAGAGTGTCATGAGCTGTCACCCGTGATTACCATTAGCTCAGTGGAGCCTTTGAGGACCGGGGCCCACGGACAGGGTCCTGGACAACACAGGGGGCCCCAGGTTGAGCCTGGGGGGCTTTGGAACAGCTTTTGGAGCAGCTTTAGGAGAGCCAGTGGCATACCCTGTCTGCCCCTGCCGGGGACAGCTTCAAAGGAATATGAATGTCAGCCATTTCTCACCCAGCGTGTAATGGAGAGAGGCCCTTCCAACAGGAGCAGGGAGAGAGGGAGAGGGAGACTGGGGGAGAGGGCAGAGGGAGGTGTGAGAGAGACAGAAACTGACCAGCAGAGAGGAGTTTTTTGTGTTTTTACTGTGTGTTCAAATGGACTCACAGATGTATACTCCAAGGGGGAAAGCAGACTTCATCTCCCTCCCCTCTGCGTCTCTGCCAGTCAGCTTCCCTTCTGTGTCCTGATCCCTCCGTCCATCTCTCCTCTCTCCCACTGCTAATCTTGTTTAGACAGCGTCTCAGGACGTGAATGAGTGTGTCAGAGAAAGAGGGCAGTGGCCCAACATAGCCCTCACCTTGACTGTCCCCGTCTCTCTGGGTTCTTAACCTACTGACACAGTTGGAGAGACAAAGGGCCGTCTCTGATCCCCTCTTCCCTCTGGAAGTCTGAACAGCTTAGCACGAGTCTTAAAACACTCCTGAAACACCGTACAGAGCTTTCCATCCCTCACCTGCCTCTGAAAACACCTCCACAGTCCGCTGGAGACATTAACAAAAATACAAAAACGTGCTAAATCAGAATAAGAAGTTGTTCTGTTAGTTAAGCTTTGATAAAATAATGGTTTAAGTTAAGAATGTCTTCAAGAGAAAGTATAAGAACACATTTTGTCAGACCGACAAACTAAGAAAATGCTCAAAGGAATAGTACAATATTTTGGGAAATGTCGTTTTATTTCCGTCCACACTCAGGTAACCCCTGGAACAACACCGCCTATGATCCTAACCTTTTACCTCCTGGAGGTGACTTACACTACTTCCTTATTATTATTATATTCTATCTCTACAGCATCTATGAATTTAGTATTTCAAACATATTAGCTTTAAGCATTTTAACAACATAAACACGTGAAACTGTAATGATAACTATTCTGTTGTTCCTTCCAACATTCAAGTCATTCTTAAGTATTAACTCAATATAAATAAATATAAATATAGATAAAATAAAGACTGGAAGCAGGGGGAAACAGCTAGCCTGGCTCTGTCCAAACTCCAAAGCCCAGTTGTTGTTTGCCAAGAAATAGTTATATTAGCACGCAGCTCTCCCCTAAAACTTCAAGTTGTTGTTTTTACATTTCTGTTTACATCTGCGTTAAACAAATTTAAAGATTTGGCGTGTTAATAAGTCAGCTTTACAGTGTGTTTTTGACCTTTGGACAGAGCCTGTTTGGCTGATACCTCCTGCTTCCAGTGTCCGAGCTAAGCTGAGCTAAGCTAACAGCCACAAGTGTCAAATGTGGAACTATGCTAAATGCAAAAACTTACTATAACAGTAGCACAAGTGGAGAAGAGTCATAAAGTTAGTGAAATGACTCGGTAATGTCCCTAATACAGCAATATTTACCTAGACACCAGACTAAGTAAGGCTGAGTGTATTAAACTGAGTAAGGGTTCGTTTGATTGCTTATGAATTCAACATTTCATTTGTAAGAGGAAGATTGAGTTATTTTTTAGTCTCTTAGTCATAAAATTGATATCAATCTTCTCATTTTACTCTCTGAAAGCAAGCAAATCTATCCCTTTAATGATGAAAAGGACAACAACCTGAATTGAGTCACATGAACTAGCCTAAACAACAATAAACCTCAACGAGGAGGAAACCAGGACAGCAATAACAAAATGGAAAATGGCAGGTAAGAGAGGATAAATAACAGGACTAATGCGGAAATGAAATTATAGGGTGAGTAATAGCGTAATCACCAGTTAGCCTGTGTGTGTTTTTGAAGCGAGACAGAGGGAGAGAGAATGCGTTAGTCAGGTTCTGTATAGTGTACATTTCACTATGCACAGATGCACATAAATTTATAATGAGCTAATAAAAACTGTAAAGCTGACACTTAAGTATTCTGTGTTGTAATAAGTTGCATGTTATTGTGAGTCTCTCCTTAACTGAAGACTCTAAAACAATCGTTAATGTGTCTCAGTGTTTTTGTTTTAAAGAAATGATTCAGCTCCACTGCATAATAACCAGAGTCCCCCCCCTCCTCGTCTGTGTTTCTGCTCCTCCCTTGGCCAGTGGTGCTACCAGGGGGAGTGCGTCGCGTTCGGCACCTGGCCTCAGAGTGAGGACGGAGGCTGGGGGCCCTGGTCAACGTGGGGGGAGTGCAGCAGGACCTGTGGGGGCGGAGTATCCTCCTCCATGAGGCACTGTGACAGCCCAGCGTAAGTAGGCAAAGTAAGCCACAGCAAGCTGAACACACACATCCAGGTCCTGCCTACAGGTGTGTGTGTTTGTATGTATGTGCACATGTGTGTGCTGCGTGGATGTATGTTATATCCGAATGGGAGTAGAGCTAATTAGATTAGTCTCTGAAGCAAATTAGTAGAAAAGTGTGTGATGACTTTTTCTCAGTTACTTTAAATGTTTGCTATATTTTTGTTACTGACTCCTGCAGGATGTAATGAAGCATTTAACATAACTTGTAACCTGTACAAACTGCCTGTTCTCTTCTATGGGCAGTGTAATGGACAGGACTGGATAGTACTGTGGTGCAAACCTATAAAGCCAAACAGGAAGTGATGCATTTATTGTTTATAATGAACCGAAATGATAAAAAAAAAAAAAAAAAAACTGTCTTGTTACCATTTCATGTGTTTCTTGATCCACTGTGATCTGCAAGCAAATAGAGCTTTAAAGACCCCATCAAGTGGTATCATTACTTCTTGAATGTGATGTATTTCCTGTTAAGTGATCAATCACAAGTGTAAACCGATGGGCTGTGGATAAGAAAAGCAGATAGAGAGGCAGGATTGATAATGTATTGGTTGGACTTTTCAGTTATGCCCCTCGGTGCAGCGTGATGTCACCACTGAAGATGCACTGTTTTCCAGGAAGTTGTGCCCTTTCCATGATGTCTTTAAAGTGAGACTATGTGTTAAAGGAGGAAATACCACACTCTTCCTCTTACAAATTAAAAGTTGACCTCATAACCAATGAAACACACATTCAACTCAGTGCTCTCAAGGGTTTTCCTGCTACAGCTACAGATTATGGTGGCTAATGTTAGCTAATGTTAGTTATAATAGATATTTTTATTACAATATATCAAATGACAATATGAAAACAATGTGACATGTGAAAGGGGTCGCTCGTAGTGATGAACCTACAGAGAATTATCACCCGAATCTGCAGTTAACATAAGCTAACATTAGCCACCATAAGCTAAGTGGTCACACCAGACTAAGTAAGACTGTAGCAGGTAGGAAGATTTTGTTATTTCTTCATTCAAGTTACACAATTTCGCTGCATCAAGACAGATATATAATTGCCAGAAGAAGGTCCTGGACAGAAGTATCTTCTAATGAAACTAAGCACAGACGTATGTCCTCATGCGCTTTGAGATGGACTGATGTAGCATGTGCAATCAGTTAAGACGCAGCTCACTCTCTACTGTAGATTATAGTGCTGTGGAGTTTGGTTTTATGGCCTCTCATGTGTCCTCACTAGATAAATCACTGTCCAGTGCATCTTCGTCTGGAAAGTAGACATTTGGGATATTTATCCTTCTTCCAGCGTTGCATTCCTTCGCTTTGGAATCTAGAAATGACGTCAAACACGTCATGGGAAGACACGGGAAAGAGCCAGGGTGAACCAGAGGGAAGGGAAAAAAAAGGAGGGAAGAGGGGGGAAGAGGAGAAGGCACCGGCATAATGTGGAACACCTGTGTAAGGTGATCGCTGCCGCAGAGAGGACGGAGGCAGAGAAAACACAGCCAGACCAACGTTCATTACAGAGCCTGTCTTGTAGGTTTTTTGTGATGAAGTGGAAATAGTCATGGAGGAAAGGGAGGCTAATGAAGGTGAGAGGAGGGAAAGTAGATGATAAGAGAAGGAAGACAAACCCTTTCACACATGTAGTAGATGTGTAGTGAAGAGTAGTCGTTCTGAGGTTTAGCCTCTCTCCCAAATCTAAATGGCATGTCACACTTAAGAGCTCTTAGAGCAGCTTGGATTTCATGAATGAATCGTTGGCACACATACTCAGCAAAGCAGCAAATGCAGACACACAAACACACTTTGTCTTCTGGCAGAGACTTTTTTTTTTAGGCCTGTTTAATGACCTGCATTCACCAGACACTTCCTAATGTACTCACTACATTATCAAAGATTATCTCTTTGAAGAATTTGTGATTGTAATTTAAGGTGCTTGATGTGTTGAAGATGTCTCATTCAACTCTCCCGTGTCTCTCAGCCCGTCCGGAGGAGGCAAGTACTGTCTCGGGGAGAGGAAACGTTACCGATCTTGCAACACCGACGTGAGTTTCTTCACTTCTTTGCCTCCCTGTTTTACTCTGTCTGCTCGGTATTTAGAGCAAAGTATACAAGTGACTTGGAAACTAAACTGTCCTCTTGATGGATGCTCTGCTCTGGTTTGTAAAGGGACTGAGATAGTTGGTCTGTTTGAGGCATTCTGACCTGGGATGGATTTGGCCTGTCACAGCACGACGACTGCTGAACCTCCTCTTAGCTGCTCCACGTTTTTCTCCTGCAGAACATGTTATCTTAAGAAAGGCTTTATAAGGAGCACGTTAGATAGCAGCATCACGCCGCCTTTAAGCTTTCTGACATGTTTTCTTCCTGGAACGCACGACAGACGATGATAGAAATGCACAGGCGGTGATTCAATATTCCCCCTGTAAATTTGGGTTTATTCGTCTCTTTGTCACTTATTAGTTCATATATTGTTTGTGACATTTCACTTGAGTCAACGATGATGATAGTTTCAGAGCGTATTCCATGAAAAGCAATTCACAGAGCGTTTTTTTTTATTTTGAGGTCTGGAGCAAAGCTTTAAACAAATATTTAACATGGCTGCAAGTTGAGATCTCTGTTCAACTATTTCTAGGTGGGCTTTTTTTTTTTTTTTTTCACAAGGTGAAAATTGAAATAGTTAGGGCCCTGGTGGACATTTAACCGCAAGTCTTAAAAATAACAGCTGAGAGCAAGCACTGAGTGTTTTCTTTGGACAACAAACAACATCCCTAACCGCTATTTCATCACACTGACCACACCTCGTCCAGGGAAATGTGTGTGTGTGTGTGTGAGCACCAGATGTAGATTCAATGACAAATACTCACACATCATAAACTGATGTTTATATCCCAGCTATTTTTTTTACATTGATCAGCGGTCAGATGTTATTTGTTAATGCTGCCTCCCTCCCTTCCTGTTGCTACTACGTCTGTTACCATTAGCACAATGCTTCATGCAAGAGCTATTGAAAAACCTTCTGATTGGATGCAAGCTTGGACAGATGTGCAGGTTATAGTTGACATTAAAGGGGCACTCCAGCAATTCAGTATTATACTTCCATAAAGTTGAGGGACTTTTGAGAGACATTAACAAGACTAAGAGTCTACAACCATGCTACAGGCTCTGTGAGGCTATACTGAGCTAAATGCTAACGCCAGCAAGCTAACATGCTCTTGATAACAATGCTAACATGCTGATGTTTATCATAATGTTAACTATGTTGACCATCTTAGTTTGTTAGCATGCTAACATTTGCTAAACAGCACTAAACACCAAGTACAGCTGAGGCTGATGGGAGTGCCATTAATTTTGCAGGTGTTTGCAGGTCATGAACCAAATTATTGGACAAATTAAAAGTTTGTCCTGTCGCTAGGATTCATTGTCTGGGCAGAGTGGACATCTGTACCACATTTTATCTCAGTGCATCCAATAGCTGTTGAGATAGTTCAGTCTAAAGACCAAAGTGGTGGACTGACCGACATCCCTACAGCCTCGCTGCTAGCACAGGGGAAAATTATTTGTCTCTAAGCCCAAACAAAGATTACTGAAGTGATGTCATGGGAATTTTCTCAGACATGACAAAACTCCTCAAAATCCCCAGAAGACATCATACAGCTGTTTACACAGGTTGTGCAGTGTTTCTCATTACTCAGTAAATTGACTTTAAATTTAAATTTCCCCTTTAACTCCAGAGACTGGAGTCTGAGGATGTGCCACGGCAGGCCAGCAATGTGTAATGCTGGTAAGTCGATTAATTGATAGTCAGTCAACAGAAAACGAATTAACAGCAATTTGGATAATCTATTAATCATTTATCAAGAAGAAACAGCAAACGTTATCTGGTTCCAGCTGCTTGAATGTGAAGACTTGCTGCTTTTCTCTTTGGGTTTTGGTCTGGGTTGGGGTGCCTTTTGTGATTATCAACTATTTTCTGACATTTTAAAGACAAAACAATCAATCGATTAATTTAAACATAATCAACGGGTTGATCAATAATGAAAATAATTCTTACTTGCAGCCCTACTTATGTGAACTTTGAAGTTTTTTCCTTCCTTCAAACACGTGTCGGCACATCTCATTTGGTCCCGTGTTGTCATTTCAACACACACTTGTAATAATATTATTCTGTCTCTTCTGACTCGATCTGCATGTTTGATGTGCAGGTTTAAAGCTGCCATGTTGGCAAAACACTTGAGTGGTAATGAAAGTGGCTCGGCCTTCCCTTTTCAGCATGTGAAATACAGCTTTGACCTGAGAGCTTTTATTTGTCCCGGGGGAGAGTGTTTTGGGGTTTCTAAGGACCTTTTCACACCAATAAAGTGTTTCTTTCCACTTTTTTTTTTACCTCCTCTTACTGGAGCAACATCCACACATGAAAACAAAGCAATGCCTCCAAATGCAAAACACTCCACTGCGCTCAATGAGGAATTCCCAGAAACATAGTCTGTTTTAGTGTCTGAAAATGAAATGTGACATCTTATGCGGACTCTGTCCAGTTGTTAATGATGATGTTGTCTATGCAAATAAAAACTTTCCAGAATAAAGAAATAGTCGTTGCGGATAATTAACTTACTCAGATGGTAACATCATGTTTGCCTGCATCTCAAGATCTTAAAGGACCCACACCAGGGGGCCTGCAAGTTTCAGCTCCTTTACTGCAAATCCCCCATCCCCCATTGTTCCAGTTATCCATCGGTTTCCATTAATTTCCGTATGACATGAAAATCAGTTGGCAGGCTCTTAAAACTTGTTGGAGTTGTGTAATCCATCACAGTGAACATCAAGTCTGCATTATTTTGGTGTGTGTGTCAAAGTTACATAATCATTGCTTGGTAATGCGGTTTAAGAGCACACTGATTTGAAAAGTCTGCATTGCTTTCCTCTGCAAGAGTAAGAAAGTTTCTTTTTTCTACACTTAACTTTTATTAGAAAATAACTTAACAACAACGACAGTTTCCAGGCACCATGGCATCTATATCACAAACATTAAGGACCAAGGATCAAGTCTTTATGCAACTCCACATAATTTGTATATGATTATCCATGATTGGTAAAGGATGCAACAAAAAGAAAATCATGAATGAAATAGAAAAGAGTAAAGAAAAGAGAGACAAACCTAGGCCTGTAACGATAACTACTTTTGTTGGACGATATATTGTCCCAAAAATAATTGCGATAAACGATATTATTAAGACCATTTTATATAATATTTTATATAATATTAAAATATCCTAAATAAGTAAAACATAAATTGAATAAAACCACACAACCAAAACAATACCGGCTCATTCACGTTAACGGGCTCTCGTCTCTCATTCGGCTTCAACCCAAAATGTTAAAATGCCGACACAGAGAGCAGACAAGAGGACAGAAGCAGAAATTATAGCATAAGTGTCTCAGCGTAGTTTTTTTCTGTTTATTCGGCCGAGGCGAAACGCCCAAGTCTTATAATGGCAGGAAAACCCTGCTGTTTATTCTGGCATCATGTTGGTTAAAATGTTGGTGGCATTCATATGTAAACAAACACGCATGGAAACATATCGGGCAATATCGAGGTCATGTCCATATGTCGTACAATAAGTCGATAACGTAAGTATCGTGACAGGCCTAGGCAAATGTATTCCAACGAATATATTATCTATTTTATCCGTCTTCCAATTATCTAAGTCAGTTTTTCCATCTCATGGATCTAACTCAGGCAAGTTCCAAGTCTTTTATTAGATTTTCATTTTGTTTGATTTGTAATAAATGGGCTAAGACGATGGGACTGGTGTGGTCATTTAAGCATCATAAATTCATAAAATATTTACTCTCTTTTTGTTTGCAGGCCTGCCCTGCAGGATCTCGTGATTTCCGAGAGAAGCAGTGCGCTGATTTTGACAGCATGCCTTTCCGTGGGAAGTACTACAACTGGAAGCCTTACACTGGTGGTGAGTTCAGGACCCTGGTTTTCTGGATCTGCTTGCTTGTCTAACATGAGCGATTTTACTTTTTCTTGTCAAGAATCTCCCAGAAGAAGGACTGGGGCTCATTCTTTGGTCTCCCCTGGATCAACACATCTATCTGAGTGAGCCAGGATGGTTGGAAGTGCTGTTGTGCTCTTACAGTTATTGGCAAGAGTTTAGGAGTGCAGGCCTCGTATCAATCTCCCCCTAAGTTCTCTCCTTGATGTCTGCAGATCGTGGAAAATATCCACTTAACTAAAAACACAAGAAAAAGTGATAAAAGTTCCAAGCATGTAAACACTGCTTTTATTTTCTTTTAGAGATGGAGGAGCTTAAGTTAGATCTCTTTTATCACAGCCTTCACAGGGGTCTGTTTTGTCAAATCCATCACCTCCTGACTTACAGCGTTCCTCGTGTAAAAACAGCAGATAACCTGCGTCAGTGTAATTGTTGTTGGCAGCCGGCGCGGTCTCTGTTGGTGTCAGTGTTACAGTGACGTCAGGCTCGGGGGGTTTTAGATCTGAGCACCACTGACTTTCCTGCACATGATTATTATTGTCAACAAGTCAGAAGGAGATCCCAGAGCTGGCAGCAGGTCCTGGGACAACACTAGTGTTTGCTGCTCTCTATGAATCATTTATCATTTATCTCCTGAGTTGTTCTATTAGCCTTCAGGTCGTGTTGTGTGTTTTCTGTGTGCAGGCTGATCTGCAGATAACGATGTGCTCTGTCTGTGTGTGTACTCTGTGTAACCCAGGTGGTGTAAAGCCCTGTGCGCTGAACTGCTTGGCAGAGGGCTACAACTTCTACACAGAGCGCTCTCCTGCAGTCATAGATGGCACCCGATGTCAGGCTGACTCCCTGGACATTTGCATCAATGGAGAGTGTAAGGTAAGGGGGCAGTGCTTTGTCTTATATATATATATGGTCCTTATGGTCATTTAAAAGTCTAAATCCACGTGATGAAACATTTGGGATAATTTCACATTTATTCTCTTTTATTGAAAACTACGGTTTATTATAACTTGGGTTTTATTTTCCTAGCTCAGTTTTTATCGGTTTGTGTAGTATGCGCCGACATCGCTAAATGAACTGAATGAAATGATTTGAATCAGCAAAGTGATTCGTGAAGCTTCCTGTTTTCACTTTGACCCACTGTAGTTACCATGGTTGTGCGCACGTACAAATAAAGTGGTTTAGATAATCTGTCAGCTTGTTTACAACCTGCTTGATTGTCTGATGGCTTGTGTTTCTTGCCCCATTGGAACTATTATTATTCCCAAATCTGAGGATTTACTTTGATAAGTACAAATGTTTAATATCTGACACAACTGTTGGCCGGAGCTACGAAAATACAAGTTTTACTGTAATAAACCGTAGTTTTTCTTTAACCACCAGTCTGCCAACATTAGCCAGAAAGCTAGAAACTCAATGATGATGTTTTGGTTTATAACATATGACTTGAAAATTAATGATTGTAAACTTTAAACTGTATTTGACGAGAAAAGCTTAACTCAAGGTCCACTTACTGGCTTTTTGTGGAGCTTTCAACCACATGTCATGGTCATGGATGGAGTTAGCCCCTGTCATCATGTGACCATCAAGTTCCATACCCAGGTGACAACTGAGCAAACTCCATCTGCTGAGGAAGACTGTAAGATGTGGTTGAAAGTTCTGGGGAAAAAAAGCTTGAGTTGAGATGTTTTTAACTAACTAACTTTTCATACAAGGGCTGATCTTCTTATTTTATTAGTTTCTTTGACAGACGCAGTGCTTATGGATAAAAGGCTCATTTTGATCTGTTGCCTCTAGCCAAAAAAAGCTCCCTAAAAATAGAACAAAATGATGATCTTATAAATTTCTCATACTCAATGCCACTGAAAACACACTATAGGTCATATTGTAGGAATGAATTATTTCCAGGTATAAATATGTCATAAATCCTGTCTGATTAAGGCAAATGTGCAGAATATGAAATGACATGTTGATGCATTAACAGGCACTGTGCCAAACTGAATCCAGTATTGTGATCGATTTGCATGTGAAATAAATGTCAGATGCAATAAAAAAAATCATGCATCTCCTGCCCTGAAGTAATATAATGACACAGCACATTACTGTCAGTGGGCTCTTGTGATTGTTTGTGACTGTTAACCCCTGATATTTTGTCAGATTACAGCTAGAGTGACATGTTAGCTCTACGTTAACTGACCTAGCAAGAGTTCCCTCAGCCTCCATGCTAGTTTTTATCTCTGACAGCACAGTTTGCAAGATACTGACTGCATAAACACAAAACCCGCACCATTCTCCAGTGAAGAACAATCCAGCCTTTGAGTTGCTGATTGTGGCTGATTGTGCTCGAATGACATGGCATTGCTCTGTTTGACTCTTATCAGGGCTCCGCAGCCTCGACCGGGATTGTTTTGTGATAAATAAAACACAAAAAATCATTGTTTAGATTGAATAATGATTTTATATATATTTGAAAAGGGCTGATTTAATAACAAGGCAAAATAACATCTTATTGAAAGGAGTTGGCAGTTGGTGCTGTCTTTGTTTTCATGAGCATAAATCATGTCGTACAGTGTGTGTGTGTGTGTGTGTGTGTGTAGATGAGGGTTTTTGTGTATTTTCTGAGATGCAGCTGAAATAACTTCTTGGTTCCTTGCTTTAAGTATTTGCTTTGACTTCCACCTGACCGTACAATTTGATTCCTGTTTGGCGTGACGGTGCAGCGTCTGTGCCAACAACATTACTCTGATTCTAATATAAAAACACAACATGGTGTGTGTTTTAATGGGGGAAAAAAAGTCTAAGAGGTGGAATATTCCCTAGCAAAGGAGCATTGCAGGTTTATTTCCAGACTGAATCCAGCTCGTCGTTGTATTTCAGAGGCTGGCTCTTCACTATGATAAATCTCTAGAACACTGTCATCTTGGAAAGCTTTCAGAAACACTCAAAAGTGCTATGCTGGAGCGAGAGAGAGGACAGTTAGTGATTAGAGAGTAGAAAGAACTGGGAGATCCAAAGGAGTAGTGGTACGTGTCAGTGATAACAGTAATCCTCCCAGTTGTATTGTCACACAGCATTAACACAGAGATAAAGCTGTTATCACACCGTTTAGACACTGGATGTGTCCGAAGTCACTCCCTGTTTACTATATAGTGCACGATAATTTCTCTGTAGAGTGTAGGGCCGCAACTAACAATTATTTTCATTATTATCCATTAACCTTCAGATCATTTGTTTGGTCCCTAAAATGTTAGAAAATAGTGAAAATGCCCATCACATTTTCCAGAATCCTGTTTTGTCCAAAACCCAGATATTCAGTTTGCAGTGATATAAAACTGAGAAAAACAGCGAATCCTCATATTGGAGAAGCTGCAACCAGAGAACCTTTGGCTTCAATGATTTATGGATTATCAGAATAGTTGCCGATACATTTTCTATCCATCGTCTAATCGATTAATCAACTGATTGCTGCAGCCCTTATATAGTGCCCTAAAAAAACTCCCACAATCGAAGAAAAAAAGTAGTGTCCATGCCATGGACACTACTTTTCTGCTAACACTCCCAAAATGTGGGATACTACAGTTCAATTCGACTTTATTGTTGTTATACTTATGTACAACAAAACATACTGTAGTGTTGTCATTCCAAGATACTGCAACTAGCTAAAAATAATTTAAAAAGGTATACAGTATAGTCTAATAAATAGCTGTAAAGGTTATGTGCAAAATTAAATTAAAGAGTCAGGATAATTAAAGTGTACATTGTTGTTTCCACTGTAAACATAGAGTAAATACAGACATAGAAATTGCGCAAAAAACATATAATAATTTAAGAACTGTACACTGTAAAAACACTGTACATAGGGATTATACACAGGGAGCACAGTGGAATAAAAGTACTCCATTACAAGTTAAAGTCATGCATTCACACATTTACATAAGTAAATTTATAGAAGTTTTCATGTAAAATGTGTTAGAAATATTCAAAGTGATCTTGTTGAGGAATGTGTACTATACAGTATATCACAGCAGATCTAACGACAGACTGTCTGCTTAACATGTAACAAATACTTTCATATTGCAAATGCTCTAATGAGTCCATACGCTGCTGGTGTTGCAGGGAAAAATAATGAAATAATGAAAACACAGATCTTGCCTTCAGTCAGAATGTGCTGAATAACCGCTGCTCCACCTCTGATGCTCCGAGGCATTACCAATCAAGTAATTACCAAAACCTGATGGACTCAAGAGTCCATCAGGTTTTATGAGCTCTCACATGTTTTACATGTAAAAACCTGCCAAGTTACTAACAATTACAGCTGTAATTGTTAGTATCAGCGTAGCTCTGTTCTATATTTCTCTTATTGTCAACAAATCCCATGAAAAGATCAACACCAACAATGTGTTAGTCCGTCTCTCAATAGTCTGTGGCCCATTGGTGAGTATGTAGAATTTTAAAAACAGGGCACAAATATATAGTTTCATTTAAAACCCAAAAAGATAACTTTTTCCTAAAACAGCTGGACACTGTAGTTTTTACCAAATGTAACTAGAACAGGAGTAAATACTGCATTTGTTGAGGCCTATTTTCAGCAGCGGATTAATACACATTTGGCGCTCTAGTGAACAGGACGGTGTTTGTGGGATTGAGTCACATTAAACTACAGTGGGCAAGTTCATCATAGTAAAGGAACATGTCACCCAGTGCAATAGTGTTGCTCACTGATGTTATTTTAATAGTTTTGGGGACAACAGTGGAGGTCTGGGGCACGGAAGAATTGCAGTAATGCTGTATAAATGAAAAAATGAGGGTATTGTATTCTGGTGACTTCCTCTATAAACAAACAAGACCAGTCCCTTCCCAAAAATCCCCACAACAGTGCCAGTCAATCCTGTTTAAGCTTTTTTCTTTTTTTGAAGGAACAGCCTTTACATACAGTCGGTTAGCTTAGCTTAGCATAAAGACTGGAAACAGGGGGAAACAGCTAGCCTGGCTCTGTCAGAAGCTAACAAAATCCACCTACCAGAACCTATAAGGCTCACTAATTAACACGTTATATCTCGTTTATTTAATCCATATAGAAACCAGAGTCTTGTCATCACCCTGAGGTTGTCGGGCAACCAGCTGAGACTCCAGGAAGTTACTGTGCCCCGGCCGAGAAATAGTCCGGCAACGAGATATAATTACTGAGCTTTAAAGGAACTGGCTAGCTGTTTCCCCGTTTTCCAGCCTTTGTGCTAAGCTAAGCTAACCGGCTGCTGGCTTTAGCTTTGTATTTAACGGACATACATGACAGTGGCATCAATCTTCTAACTCTAACTCTAATCTAAATCTCAGCATAGACATATTTCCCAAAATGTGAAGACTATGAAACCTGTGCTCTGAAATCTGACCTTTTGGAAATTTGTAATGAACTTCACAGTAAAATGCTGCTAAATGCTGAATCCCCATTTGTCCAGTATTCAAATTAAAACAATGCTCACTCTCATTCTCTGACTTTGTTGGCTTCAAAGCATGTGGGCTGCGACAACATCCTGAGCTCTGACGCTAAAGAAGATCGATGCCGTGTGTGCGGAGGAGACGGCAGCACCTGCGAGGCATCGGAGGGACTCTTCAATGAGTCTCTACCCAGAGGAGGTAAAACATATCTGACTCCAGGCAATGCAATGTTTTTAGGATGAGAGACTTATCCTGTCACCTCGGGTTTCTATTACATCTCCATTGATATATTGTACAGCAGCTTTCAGGCTTCTTTGATTCACTCAGTGTGAAAAGGAGGAGCAGAGATAGTGTGACAAGCGTAAAGTCGCCAGAGATGACCGTGAAGAAAACAAAGTAACTCATCGTCCATTTTGCAAAGCTGCTTTTGTCCGAAAGCCAACACATCCCTGAAGCCAGGAAGATAAGCTTTCATGGAAATGTGCCTTTTTTTTGGCCTTTGTCACCGACCCACTGACAGAGCATATGTTTCTGGCTTTGTCAGAATATAGATCAAAACATAATATTTTTCCCATTAATTACATCATGGAGTGAAGAAATCAGGAGTAGAGATACCGGCTTGGTGTTGGCTTTAGCCTGAGGTCGTCTATAGAGAGCAGGAGGGAGAGAAAACATATTTCTCCTTCTATGGTATGGCTAGTAAACCATCTAAAAATACTGTGTGTGCATGTGTGTGTGACGGTAAAAAAAAAAAAAAAAAAGGAGGGGATTGTTTTGTCCTCCTGCTTTGTCCTTTTTGGGTGATTTGGAATTTATTCTATATGTACTCCTACCTAACATGATATGTAACTTGCTGTCTTCTCTGTGTTGTAAAAAACGTCTTGTAGAAATGAGATTTGGAGGGGGAGAGGGTTTGAGTGGGAAAAATACCACCTTAACGATCCCTGTCCTTGTCTTCCAGGCTACATGGAGGTGGTTCAGATCCCAAAAGGATCGGTTCACATCGAGATCAAAGAGATTGCCATGTCGAAGAATTATATCGGTAAGTTTTAGTTTTATTAGCCATTCTAGCGGCGTCGCTCTCAGGATGGCAATGTGGGTCTGCCCACCATTCTGGTTCAGGCTGAAATATCTCAACAACTATTGGATGGATTGCCGTGTCACACTTTGTACAAACATTCATGATCCCCAGAGGATGAAACTCACTGACTTTGGTGATCCCCAGACCTTTCCTCTAGCGCCACCATGAGTTTTTTTGTGTGAAATATCTCAACAACTGTAAGATGGATTGCCTTTAAATTTCGTACAGATACTCATGGTTCCCAGAGGATGAATCCTAATGACTTTAATGATTCCCTGACTTTTCCTCTGGTGCCATCACTATTAGATAGATTGGCACACAAAGTTGTGCAGACATTCATGGTTCCAGGATGATGAATCTTAATGACTTTAATGATCCCCTGACTTTCCCTCTAGAACCACCACAATTTCTTGACAACTATTGGATGGATTGCCGTGATATTTTGTACAAACATTCATGATCTCCAGAGGATGAAGCTCACTGACCTTTCCTCTAGCGCCACCATGAGGTTTTTTAGTGAAATATCTCAACAACTGTAAGATGGATTGCCATTAAATTTGGTACAGATATTCATGGTGCCCAGAGGATGAATCCTAATGACTTTCATGATCCCCTGACTTTTCCTCTACCGCCATCAGCTGGGCAAAAAAAATATTAGTTATCCAGTGAAATATCTCAACATCTACTAGAGTAGGATTGTCCCACAAAGTTGTGCAGACATTCATGGTTCCAGGATGATGAATCTTAATGACTTTAATGATCCCCTGACTTTCCCTCTAGAACCACGACTTTAATGATCCCCTGACTTTCCCTCTAGAACCACCACAATTTCTTGACAACTATTGGATGGATTGCCGTGACATTTTGTACAAACATTCATGATCTCCAGAGGATGAAGCTCACTGACCTTTCCTCTAGCGCCACCATGAGGTTTTTTAGTGAAATATCTCAACAACTGTAAGATGGATTGCCATTAAATTTGGTACAGATATTCATGGTGCCCAGAGGATGAATCCTAATGACTTTCATGATCCCCTGACTTTTCCTCTACCGCCATCAGCTGGGCAAAAAAAATATTAGTTATCCAGTGAAATATCTCAACATCTACTAGAGTAGATTGTCCCACAATGTTGTGCAGACATTCATGGTTCCAGGATGATGAATCTTAATGACTTTAATGATCCCTGACTTTTCATCTCGAACCACCATGATACATCGACATTTGTTGTTTTTAAGTGAAATGTCTTGATAACTATTGGATGGATTGCCATTAAATTTGGTACAGATACTCATGGTGCCCAGAGCATAAATCCTAATGAGTTTTGTGATCCCCTGACTTTTCCTCTAGTGCCACCACGATTTATATACTTTTGTGTTTTTAAGTGAAATGTCTTGATAACTATTGGATGATTTCTATGAAATTTGGTACAGATATTCATGGTCCTCAGAGGATGAATCCTAATGACTTTTGTGATCCTCTTTTGACTTTTTCTCTAGCGCCATCAGCAGGGCAAAAAAAATATTAGTTATCCAGTGAAATATATCAAATAGATCATCTACTAGATTAGGATTGGCACACAATGTTGTAAAGACATTCATGGTTCCCAGAGGATGAATACTAATGAATTTAATGATCCCCTGACTTTATCTCTAGAACCACCACAATACATCGACATTTGTGGGTTTTAAGGAAAATTTATTGGAATGGTTTACCATGAAATTTGGTTCAGACAGATGTTCCCGTCAGGATGATTATCCTCTTCGGTTTATGACCAAATACCTGAAAAAACTAATGACAGCTGTACTTTGTGTAAAGCGCTAATTAGCAATTGTTAGCATGCTAACACTCTAAACTAAGTTTGTGAACATGGCAAACATATAAATGGTAGTATTGATATTGTGAGCGTGTTAGCATGATGACTGTAGCATTTAGCTCAAAGCACCGCTGTGTCTAAGTACAGTTTCATAGAGGAACTAGTGTGGCTGAAGACTCTTAGTCATGTTTCACTATCAATCCATCAATCTCAGTAGACCCTGTTGTTCACTACAGTGTGTTGAATTGGCAGTTTGCGGCGTCAAGCTGTTTCATATTATCTGTTCAGTTCTGTGTCAACCACATTTCCCGGGACTTCCTTGCATCTTTGTCAAGAGCAAATTAGAAGATGCCATCGTTTAATCTCCGGTTGCCTAATGTAAAGCCATAAAACAGAGTCCTCCCCTGAATCTTAACCCATGTGATGGCCGCCTTGGCACCAGACTCATCTGCTCCGTTCCAGACTAAACAAAAACTATTTGCTACACTGGCAGCGTCAGACCCAAAACAATCAAACAACCGGATTCAATTAAGCCCGTTCTGTGTCTTTTCATTAACAAGGGAGAGACATGTGACAGCGTGTTGAATTTATAGCGGATGGTGTTGATGGAGGGCTTAAGTTACACTTTGAACCGGAGAGCTGCATCAGATTTATAGGGCCGTGGTGACAGCTGCCTGGTCCACCAGGATTATGGGGGATGTGATGTCTATATATCAAAGTTTAAAGAGTGCAATTTTGGCTATTGTGTTGGACTAGATTTTCCCTTCCAAGCAATCTGTAACTTTGTTATGAATTTCATCTGTGACCCCAGTGATAAAGATAATATTTTTCTTTTGCAGCATTGTCTGAGTCTTTGCTATTTAGGTCAGCAAAGTTTGCATTTTTTTTATGTTTTATTAAAGCAAAAAACTAAGTGAGACAATATAAAAATTGAGACTGGGATGCTTGTGAAGACTTGTGTAAACTGCACTGTTCAAAATAACAAAATCACAATGCTCACAATCAGTGCCAGATGTGCTGAAAATGAATTTATTGAGGAGGGGATTGTGATATGTTAAAGAGGAGTAAACTATTGTTCATCTAATCTGCGTAAATGCTGCAGAGGGGAATCTGCAGAGCACGAGCCAGAGAGACAGAATAGCCAGCGGTTGAGTCGTTTCTCCTCAATTTGGCCCCATTTCTATGCAGAGAAAGTGGATATTTTCAGATCTGTTGTGCTTGGAGACCAGCTCTTGTTTTGACAACCAGACAGAGTGGTATTCATGAGGTTCGTCCAGGCTTTCACCTGAGGTGTGTTTTCTTTCTCTTCCTAAATTAGACGCATGTTCATGTCGGTGCACGTGAATTTCTTCGTTTACAGGCACGTGTGTGTGTGTGTGTGTGTTTCTGCTCAGTCTATCCAGGGATAGAAAGTTGTCAGTGACATCAGATGATGATGATGATGATGAAGATGAACGACGGCAATGACATCACACCAAATGATTGTCTCCACCTGTTGTTCCGGCTACCGTTCCTGCCTGCTTTTGATTTCAGCTTTCTAAAAGTATTTCTTGTTTTCTGTCACCAGCTTTGAAATCTGAAGAGGATGATTATTACATCAACGGAGCGTGGACCATCGACTGGCCCAGGAAGTTTGACATCGTGGGGACGGCCTTCCACTACAAGAGACCGTCTGATGAACCGGAGTCTTTAGAGGCGCTGGGAGCTACCACTGAAAACCTGATTGTCATGGTAGTAAATCATATTTTATTGTACACCATGCACTATAAAAACCATTGAATGTGTGAAACTCACAGTTTTTTTATTGCTAGCGGAAACAAGTTGTAAACAGTCCAATATTCACTGTCTTTTAGCTCTGTTTTTGGTCTCTACCACCTCCTGAGGGAAATATCTAGCTGCTAAATGCTCCACTATGTTCACCAGCTAGTCTGTCTGTCTGCTGTTTACTGCTGAGCAGGTACAGTGGAGTTTTTAGAGCTTTTTTTTTCTTCCTACTATAGTTTTGTCGGGAACAAATCACTGTGCCGCAGCTGCAGATTTGTCGCAGAATCTCTCAGTGACCTGATTTAAGCTGCTGAATGTTTCATCAGGTTTCTAGAAAACATAATGTCATCTATCCATGCATCACAATCTTTAGCTCAGTGATTGGATGTTTCTGACTGTATTTATCCTTCAGAGTTGCAGTTGCAGACTTTTGTATCCGTGTTGGACCTGCTCTTTGAAACTACTAGTGGCCAAAAACCTCACAGGTTACCTTGACGTTTTTATGTACGCAGGCTCGTACTTTTGACTTTCTATCAAAGAACCAGACATAGTCTAACACAGTTGCTCATCTTTCGAGTTTCATGTCCATTCAGGCCGTGGAAGTGCTCCAACTGCCCGTCACCTAACATTGTCTATGCAGAAAATGAATGGGACTCGGAAACCTGAAATAACTCCCATTGCAGCTCTACAGTTGTACCTTTGAGTAGTCCTGTGCATTTCATACTGCATGTATGCTGTTGGTCTGTCAGCATACATACACTTAAACTCAACATCTGGGTGCTAACCTTAGGTGACCCTCAGACTGTGGTTTGGGGTTAAAAGCTATTTAAATGTGGATATAAAAAAAGCTCTTTTGGCTGAGTGTAAACACAGTGTCACTTGATTTGGGGAGCATCTGTGTTGTTGTATGGGAGTTTGCTCGTGCATGTTAAGTAGCGTGAATGCACTTTTTTTCTTTGCATGTTTGTTCGTTGCTGTGTGTTTTTTTGTGTGTTAATGTGAGGAAACTGAGCATTTTCTTGTTGCCTTGACACGAATGCTGAAAATACCAGACCACACAGCACCACTGGAATAGACAAGCAACTGGCCACTCGACCACTAGCCATTTCCTTGCGGCTTGCAAAGCCTGACTCCCTCAGTCTCCCTCTGCATCCAGCAGACTAATATAAACCCACCAGAGCCTCACTGATCCGGACTGTTCAAACAGCATTTAAAGCTGCTATAATCAATATTTTATCAACAATGGATCAAATGAGTGTGTTTTATGTGAAAGGGGTCGCTCGTAGTGACAAACCCACACAGAGTTATCACCTGATTCCCCTCAGCTCTGTAGAGCTTTTTAGCATCTTTCAGCTCATTGTTTTGGTTTTACGATGAATAACTTTACTGTTTTGGTTCAGTCTCAGTGCTCTCATTCAGCAATAAAGCCCTAAAGAACAACTGTATGCTACCTGCTCAGCACCAAACAACAGACAGACAAAGTTAGCGACTAGCTGGTGAACATAGAGCATTTAGTAGATTTATACAGATATTTGTCTCAGGAGTTGGTCGAGACCAAAACTGAATTAAAAGGAGAGTGAATATTGTCAGGTGGCCAGAAACACGACTCCAAATAAATGCTAATGTAGCTCAGTATCCGTGCAACATATTCTCCATATCAACATTATGAGGGATAAACAATCAGATAAAGATAACCGTCATTTTCCCAAGTTTGTTTTCATACTGAACAGAAATATTTGCTGAATGTACCTTCCTACTATTTTCTCTTTTTGTTTGCTGCTTCATCTGCAGGTCCTCCTTCAGGAACAGAACCTGGGAATCCGCTACAAGTTCAACGTGCCCATCCAGCGCACAGGAAGCGGTGACAACGAGGTGGGCTTCTCCTGGCACCACCTGCCTTGGTCTGAATGCTCCGCTACCTGCGCTGGAGGTAAGTCAGCGCTGCGAGTCTTGACTGCAGTATCTTTCCTCTCCGCACTGCTTGACTTTCAGTGGCCACAGAAACCTGTAGAACCTCAGGGTGTCCAGTTTAACTTTTGACACAAAGGTTAAAATGTCTTGTTTTCTCCAGCTGGGAACTATAGTCATGTCTCCATCCAAATTTAGCCAAAGAAAATTAATGTATGTCTCCATCCTCCACTGTAGTGCAAATATTAGGAGTTGGTGGCGCTAATTCTCCAGTCATGTGCCATTAAACCATTGCAAATCACTCAAACGTGTGGTGCACTTTTTTTCTTTGCATGTTTGTTCGTTGCTGTGTGTTTTTTCGTGTATTAATGTGAGGAAAGTTTCAGTCTCCTCATCGCTCCACACAGATCTGATGTTTTCGTCTCTTCAGTGGACGTTTAAGTCACACGCTTCATGTACGTCATGATTTATTTGCTAAGCTTGTTTCCATTGCAATTTGGCTTTTATCAAGACAGCAACTCTTCCATCTCAGCCAAATAAAAATATTATTTTTGAATTTCCGGCGTC
This sequence comes from Macquaria australasica, assembly GCA_005408345.1. NCBI lineage: Eukaryota > Metazoa > Chordata > Actinopteri > Centrarchiformes > Percichthyidae > Macquaria > Macquaria australasica. The sequence continues at coordinate 2,416,946 of SEMN01000022.1, read as the reverse complement.
TTTACTGAAGTTTTTTATGCACAAATTGAAAATCTACAATCGTCAGCTCACTTTATAAAAGATCTTTCATGCATTAATCTACTCTTGATTAAATCACAGCCACTTTCTTTACTCCTGTCAGGTGTCAAATACAGAAACGCTCCAATTTTAGCCTTTATCTCGTGTTACATGGTTGTTCATTTATTTTTTAATCAATCCTAACATTTTAGCGATAGCATAGCCCACTTTAGCTGACAGTCACATAACATACAGTATGTCCTTTTTTTGTGTGTAAAGTGCTTCACAAACACTGATTTTATACAACTGCTGTACAAGTTTTCATTATTAAAGTTTATTTTTCTATGAGAGCAGAACACTGTCTTCTCCGTGTCGACCTTCTGCTGAGCTCCAGTGGCCGGTTGCCTTTTGAAAAAGAGCCCTTCAAGCATTTTAATGTTGAATACCATACTGTAACACGCTGTGGGTGTTTAGATTCTTTTTGAATATTTCTAACCTTCTCAAGTATTTAATACTTCATATCTTGTGTGTGTGTCATTCTGTAAATCTTCCCCCAACCAATAATTACACAAATGCTGCAGAGCAGTGTGTGGAAACCCAGTATCATAATTTGCGATGGGTTTCCAAAATCATTACTTTATAGCTGGAGGTTCAGCCTTCTAATAAATTCAACATGTATATTTTCCATATTTTTTAGCCAGAGTAATGAATATGGTGTAATTTCTGTGAATGAGCTGCTCTGCATAGCTTCTGGTTTACCAAGCGCACACACACACACACACACACACACACACACACACACACACACACACACACACACACACACACACACACAGATACGGCCACTCTTCTGGGGCGCTTGTCCTACAAAGTCAAACATTGAAAATCTGGAACCTCAGTGAAATGTTGACCACAGCCTCAAGAATGACTAAACCAAACCTTTTAGCCCAAAAGCAATGGGTTTCATGTAACAATAAATAGTGTTTCTTCCCAGTTGTCAAGTGTGGCCTGGACGGGTTTGTAATATTTTGTAAAAGCATGACTGAATAAGCATGTGGGTTTTTCTGAGGAAGGATTTCCAAGTCCGGAGCACAAGTCTGAAGCTTTTCCTTAGAGGGGGGGGGGGCACATGGCCTCCCAGTGTTGTAAACATGCCTTTGCTTTGTTGATCCAAATGATCTAATTTGTGTCTACTGTGTGTCTCAGCTTTAAATCAGCAAAATGTTATTTAATCATACACCCATTCGATACAGCTAGCTCAGCTAATCATGAAGTGTTGTTTAATATATCACTACAGTAATAAAACCCATGAAAAACACCTCTTGACAGCCTTTACAACTGAAAGTCTTTTACCCCATGCTTCGCTCTATTCCTCCAAACTGTATTTCACTTCGAGCACAGATGGGTAGATTTTCTATACTTCACACACACACACACACACACACACACACACACACACACACACACACACATACATCCATATCTCATTACATCTGCCAGACAAGTCTGCTGTGGGATACGTCCCATGAGGGCCCAAACAGACCCTTTCTGAGTTGGTATGGCATATACACATGCACGCACACACACACACACACACACACACACACACACAGAAAACACATGCATGCTCACTCACACACACACACACACACACAGTGGGAGGTGTGACACCGATACGGTAGCCCTCACGCTCTCCATTAGAAGCCAAAGTAAAGAGCCGTCTGCTCTGTAAAAGTGATTTGCCAAGATATCCTGCAAAGAATCAGGAATTTACATGTCTGGATTTACTACAGACTGAAAGTGATACCGCCTCTCCGCTCAAACACAGCGCTCGACACAACGGCCGGCTTCCGTGTTTCTGAAGGGGGTTTTTAATGTATGTGATGCGAGATCAGCTGAGCTCTGTGCTGCCTTATTGATCAGTCTCTCCACCCCCCGCCCTGTAGGTTCCCAGAAGCAGGAGGTGGTGTGTAAAAGGCTGGATGACAACTCGGTGGTCCAGAACAGCTACTGTGACCCAGACAGCAAACCTCCTGAGAACCAGAGAGACTGCAACACGGAGCCGTGTCCTCCAGAGTACGTAACTCTTGAGTTTTAATTATCTTCATTATCAGTTGATTTTTTTTTTTTGATTAATTGATCAATTGTTTAGTCTGTAAAATGTGAGAAATTAGTGAAAAATGCCAATCACAAGTTCCCAGAGCCCAAGGTGACTTCTTCAGTTTGCTTGTTCTGTCTGACCAACAGTCCAAAACCCAAATATATTCAATTTATAATGATATAAAAGAGAGAAAAGCAGCAAATCCTCACATTTGAGAAGCTGGAAGCAGAGAATATTTGGCATATTTGCTTGATAAATGACTTAAATGATTAATCAATTATCAAAATTGCTGTCAGTCATTTTTTTGATGATTAATTCATCAAGTCCTGCTCTCCAGCTTAGTTCGGTACTTTTGTGTATGAAAAATTTGAGTTTTTAAAATTTTTATTGGCAGAGAAATTATCTAAAATGGTTGTATTTACCATCATCTTAAACCTGCAATAACTGATGAATTGATTATCACCTTTTAAGGTAATATTGCTAATTTGCAAACAGTTGCCTATTTACACATTCAGCAGACACAGAGCAACATTAGCATTCATTGTGAATCATGTTTGTCTCCTTTTAGCTCTGTATTTGGTCTCCACCACCTCCAGAGGGAACTATTTAACTGTTTAGCGGCTAAATGCTATGCTCACCAGCTAGTCGCTTACTTCATATCCCATTTGGTGCTGGTAGCAAGTAGGATACAGTGTCTTTTTAGAGCTTTTTTCTGCTGCATCTGGAAACAACGCTGATAACAGCAGTGAGACTGAACCAAAACAGTACAGTTACAAGCCATAAAACCAAAATAATTAGCTTAAAGATGCTAAAACGCTCCGTAGAGCTGAGGAGAAATGTGTCAGGTGATAATTCTCTGTCGTTTTGTCACTACGAGCTACACACATAGACATTACACATAGACATTTGAACCATTGTTAATGTCAAAACATTGAGTTTTAAGTTAATGCTTTCAAAAGAAAAAACCCTCCATAAAAATGAGACTGACTCACGATATAAATTCGCCTCCAATGAGCCCTAGTTTGTGAAATGTGTTTGGAAGAAAATAATAAAATAAAATGGCAGTGATTTATAACTTCATATGTTAACTATTTTCAGCATTTGCCTCGTCCCAAAAATTAGAGCCCTGAAAATGACCACCTGTGTTTGATTGGTTTGGCTTCCTTACCGATCCCCGAGGGGTAATACACACGTATACAGGTGGAATATGAACTTGTGTTTGGTGGCCAAATGTCTGTAAACCCCACTCTGTAGCTGGAAGCATGGCCAGACTCACTTCAATCACGTCTGGAAAAAGAGGGATTAAATACATCGGGTTAATTAGTTTCAGACTATCTGACAATTATTTGTGTATGAGAGTGAGTGTTGGTGTCTTTCGGCTGGGTTTCAGCCAAAAAAACTGATAGTATCGTAAATCTACTGTATAAGTGGTAATTTGTTTTCATACATTCAGAGTACAGTCTTGGGTTATTTATTTTCACATCTGTATTCGGTGGACGCGCTCGTGGTATCTCATTTATTTTGATTAGTACTTGAAGGCTTTTGTAACCCGTGTGTGTGTGTGTATTGAGTTACGGTGCGCTCGTGACATTTGTGTCTGTTAGGAAGGCAAACACTCCCTCTGCAGCCTCGGGAAAGGCCGACTGAAGGAGACCATGTAAACACGATTGTTTTAGAATCGGCAGGGTTTTATGGGCTCGAGTAATGAAAGCTAACGCAGATGTTTGAACACGTCGTTAATTCTGTATACATTCCTGCAGATGATGTAATATCTCACAGGCTGGATGTGTTTGGAGGGCTGTTGTCTGGGCAGTTTTATGATATTAATTCTGAAGTTTGTAGGCAGAGGGTTGAATAAGACTGGGTCTAATTTTCTGGAGGTCAAGAGCTCAGCGGCCTGGCACGGCACAGCATGGCACGGCACGCTCAACAACAAACCTGTCTGCCAGGTCACAAGAGTTTATCTGCATCATTCATGTTTTAATTAAAGTTGAAATCAAGACATTTTGTCCAGGTGTCCAGACATTTTTTAAATTGTTATTTTTACATTACCGCTTGTGTACAGATTAAACTAATGCGATACAATGTGTTTGTGAGCTTTAGAGGTGCTGGTTAGAGGTTGATTTTTTTTTTTTACTTTGAAGAGAGCCAGGCTAGCTGTTTCCTCCTGCTTCCAGTCTTTATGCTGAGCTAAGCTAAGCTAAGCTAACCATCTCCTGGTTCCTGCTCCATACGAGCGGTTTCGATCTTCCCAAAAGGTCAAATATTCCTTTTAACCTGCTAGGAGACACCTGGGGCAAAAACTGAAATTAGAAAGGAAACATTAACGCAGCCATCGTTTATGTTATTAATTCCACCTGTGCTGTTTCCCTGCTTTGACAAGTCAAAATGTCTGCTGTGAAAAGGGTCTATTAGCAAAAGGCTGTTTGTAATGAAGTCACCACAGGGAGTATAACACGCTGGTACACAGAGTCCTAAGACAGAGCTCACTGTTAGCTTTGGTTCTCGTGTTCTAACTCGTGTTTCTCTCCTCCAGGTGGTTTATTGGCGACTGGTCGGATTGTGGGAAGACGTGCGACGGCGGGATAAGGACGAGGACGGTCCTGTGTATCAGGAAGATTGGCCCCGCCGAGGAGGAGACACTGGAGGACACCCACTGTCTGACTCACCGACCTATCGAGCGAGAGTCGTGCAACAACCAGTCCTGCCCGCCAAAGTGGGTCACTCTGGATTGGTCAGAGGTGAGACAATATTCTGAAGCTAACTTTAGCTCCTCGCGCTGCCGAGATCTTCTTCTTACTCCTCCTCCCTCGTTTAGTGCACTCCTAAATGTGGCCCCGGCTTCAAGCACCGCATCGCCTTGTGTAAGAGCAGCGACCTGACCAAGACCTTCCCGCCTGCCCACTGCCCGAGCCACAACAAACCTCCGGTCCGAATCCGCTGCAGTTTAGGACGCTGTCCTCCTCCTCGCTGGATCCCTGGTGAATGGGGCCAGGTAGGACAGCACCTCCTTCACATCACAGCCTGATCTTTTTTTTTTTTTTTAACTTGCACATGATTTTACTGAGCTTCCCAAACAACAGTACGCTGGTTAATCCTTTAAAAGGATAGCTTGAATGTTTAAAAGACAAAAGATGCGCAGATAGATTCCATGCGTTGGTGAATGGTTAATATAATTTAAACCTGGATGACATACGGGGGGGGCTCTAAGCAGGCCTGTGACGTGTGTGTGTGCGTAGAAGTTGTGTTTGTGTGTGCGAGTCCAAGTGCTCCAGCAGGCCTGGAGTGTGTGATCAGTGGCAGTAATATCCCCCCTGGCTGTTTGAAGTTTATCTCTGCCTCAGACCAGGCCTCTCTATCACATCCAGGAACACGATTTAGAGAGAAGAGCGAGGAGCAGCATTCTTGGGCTCACCCTGACATGACTTAGTGCGCTCAGCAAAAGCTGTTGAACACTTTACAACACAGCTGACTCATGTTGGTGAGCGGACGCCAGAAAAGCGTGCGTCAGAGAAAGCTGTATCTACAAAAAGTATGGCTTGTTATTTTTGTGGGATTTGTTAATAATTTAGTGTAAAAGTGGAATTTTAAACAGTGCGCTCCGGTGTTTAGAAGATGTTATTGCAGGTCGCTCGTCACTCTGGCGGAGGTGATGCTCTTGTGTTGTTCAGGTCAGAGGTGAAAGGTCAAGAGTCAGGCAGTCTAGGTCACGGCTCTCCCTCAGCTCTCTTCTCAACGGCCACATGTGCGCTTCACAGTAACACACCTTTACAATTCAATCAGCACCCAATAACAGTCATAAACAAAGCAGACCTGGCTGATAACCTCAGTCCATCAAAGAGCGGGCTCCTCGTCACGCCGAGCTGAGGTTAAGACCTTGTAGAGCAGCAGCTGGAGTCTGCTCTTACACAGCACTTTCATGCAGTGCAATGCAGATGTGCGTGTGTGTGTGTGTGTGCGCGCAACCCTCTTCTCTTTTTTGGCTGTAATTACAAGCTTCGCCCGGGCCGGCCCTCGAAGCGTCAGAAAGGGGAGATTGTTGCCAGCCACCGAGCGCCTCGTCTCCCAGGCCAAAAGGTCACCGGTTCAAATCCCATTTAAGTCGCACCATTGACGTACGCCGTCTGTCATGGCCGGCAGCGGGTCCTAATAAAGACTCTCTAATTGGGAAGGGATGACATGCGGGCTCGCTGATCTGAGGCGGCCAGAGAGGATCATTGAAGGTGACAGAAAGCCTGGTAGTTCTTTCGTCAGCTTTGTTGAAGGCCGGGTTCTCATCACACACACGCATAGTGATGGCTGACAGGTGTGTTGTTTCTCAGCGAGTAATTATGAAGAGATCCACTTCATTTGAGGCTCGTGTTTTGCCAAAGGTGTGTTGGCACTTGTTTTTGTAGTCTTTCTTCTTCTTTTTTTTTTTTTTTTATTCTGCAAAGGAGTTTAATGGCCACCCATAGAACAGATCTCAGTTTTTATTACAACTGGCACATTGGTAGAAGTCAAAGAGAAATGCAGGTGCACATTTTGGGTTCAGTACAACAACCTTTTTCATGTGTCAACAAACGTTTCTGTGGTCAAGACGAGTCCAGCGAATAGAGTCATTTTTCATTAAGTTTCTGCTTCTCTTCTCTTACAAAATCAAGCCAGTATGGACCATATGCTTTTGGTTACTCTTATTAAGACCCATCAACATTTAATACTCCAGTGTTTTGGCGATATCCTTGTAAATAAATCCTAGATAGGACTGCAGTACTGGGAGTAATCTCTGAAGATTGTAGACATTCATACTTAGTAAATACTCTTTTGATTGTGGACATTGGCTCAGCGAGGATGCACGTTCCACAGGAACAAGCAGATTAAAGGAATTAGACTGAAACTACGGACCAAAACATTTGGGAAAAAAATGGCACCCACTCATTAGAAATAATGATTTTACTTGTTACTTGTTTTTGCTTGTTTTTGTCTCATTTCTGCAGCTGTATTTGTAAGATAACTTTTGAAAACCGCTATCAGCATATAAAAAGAAATAAATTACAAGTTGGAAAAAAAACGTTTAATACTCCAAACTTGCAATATGCAAATTATTTTTTTTTTTAGCTAGGATGCAGAAACAGGAAGAGAGCCACACTTCTACCTTGCTAAATTACTCAGTTTAAATGTCCTCAATATACCTGCATGCAATTTCCAAAAATCCCTATAGCGAGTATTCTTTTAAACCAGAGGTTACAAAATGCTTTACAGGAAGAAGAAATAAAGAAGAAAGAAGACGGTATGTAAAAACAAGCTAAGTTAAGTGTATAACACACAAAATAAAAGGTATAAAATCCAAGAGAAAGCCAAAGAAAACCAAATGGCTTTGGGCTTCTCTGAGACTTTGGGAGGCTGTTCTAGCAAAACCACGAGGCCTAAGTTCAGGTCACTCTTTGGTCCACAAGACCTTTTGGAACCCTTTCAGCACTTTTGAAGGCCAGTATGAAATGGACGGCCATGTTGAGTCTTGTGTTTTGGCTTATCAGGATGTTCATACTCCATCCAAACCTCGACATGATGACTTGGATGAGATCAGGTCTGTCAAACCTGTTGAAGCTTGTTGAATGCGTGAAAACTGAAAATTGCCTTATAAATAAAGAAACAATTTATATTTTGCATGTGTCCCATTGATCCTATTTAACCAACTTAGCACTCTTAGTGTGATAAGTAGAGCACGGGACTTATTATAATATAAGAATGAATGAATTATCTATTTACTGTTAATACAGATTTATCCATGTAGTTCCTTCAGTTATTCCAGACCTTTGAGCTGTGACACACAAACAGGAAGTGGACCCCGACGCTTCCTCTGTTCCTGATCAAGCAAAAGCTCTTAGTCAGCAGACGAGTCCTTATTGCACCTGCGTTTAGTATATTCTGCTTCTGGAGTTGCAGCTGTTTCAGTTTATTTATGCTTGTATATAACAGTATGAGCGAGGCTGGAAAAGCATCCATCCAGAAGACACGTTTTGGCAGAAGCGAGACCTGGCCTCATAATGCCTTCTTTCTTTTAAATTATCTGATTTTTATGTGGCAGTACCAGGGGCTTTAAAACTGTGAGGCGAGCCTGAGAGTTGAAGGGAAAGATACTGAGCGAGGTGAAAGGCACAGATGCTAAAAACAATGGTAATTTAGTTATTGTAGTTTGGTGTGGTGATTTGGCCCGCTTAACAACACGGTCAGCAGCTCATGGAGGATATTAAGGTACTTTAAAACCCTTTGCGCCCGATTGCTGCAATTTGCGTCAATATTTGTACTCCTTCTCTGAGCCATACCTCGGTCAAATCTGAACACACACACACAACATGATACACAATTTTTATATTCAGTTTATCTTACACCAGGGGTTCTCAACCTTTTGTAACTTAAGACCCACTTTTCACTGTTAGAAAATTTCCGAGGCCAAATAAATAAGAAAATAAGAAAAAAAACATATCATCCCGGGTTCTTTGTGTTAAAGTATCTCTGGAGCTGTGGCAGTCTTACACTTCACTATCATTATCTTTCAGTGTCCATCGTGAGTAAACAACATATTTCTGCTTGGAAATCATAAAATTATACCTCTAGAATTTTGCCTTAAAATCATCAAGTTTTTTAAATTTTCTTATCAGACTGATCCAGTGATAGTTGTCTGTACATCTATCACAGTGAACATAGTGGAGCATTTAGCAGCTAAAGAGCCAGATATTTCCCTCAGGAGTTGGAGGAGACCAAAACAGAGCTAAAAGAGAGGGAATACTGGACTCCGACTCCAAATGAATGATAATGTTGTTCTGCAACTGCTGGATGTGATAGCTTATAAGCAACTGTTTGCTAACAAGTTCATGTCAACCTAAAAGCCAAGGTGATGATATGTCAATCTTGTGTTGTTTGAGCTGCCTCCAAAACTACCCAACTTTAAGATATTTCCATCCTAAAGATATCATAAATTATATCAATCCAATCGTCAGTTGAAGGTATTTCTGGTTATGGCCTATAATTTCATCTGAACTGATTGCCCCTCGTCTCCTCCAGTCGTGCACACTTGTAGCTCAGCTCTTAGTCTGAAAAGAATTAGAGTGGAATTCCTCAGGAGAAACAAAAGGCAATTTTCTGTCTGTCTGTTTCTCGTTCTCGTTCATGCACAAAAATGTGTTTCTTTTTTTTTTCCGTGTGTGTGTGCAGAGAAAAACCTCGTGAGCAACAGTTGATCTGGTTACTCCGAGTCACTGACAGGCGGCCAGTTGAGTCAGACGAAAGGGAAGGTGACTCTGTCTGCTCGCTGCCCTCGTGCCCTGATGATTGGTCGATTGGATCAAGTCGTGCTGTGTGCGTGTGTGTGCAGGGATTACACAGAATGGCTGAGTGTGTGTCTGCGTGCATGAGGGAGCGCAGACTTACAGCGCAGCACTCGGGGTCACAGGGGAAAGATGGTCCTCATTTACCTTGTTACATTTGGCTGAAACACGCTCCTGCACAGACAACGAAGTTTCACTCCTGGTGTTTTTCTGTTGCAGTGTTCGGCTCAGTGCGGCCTCGGCCAGCAGATGAGGACGGTGCAGTGTCTGTCGTTCACCGGGCAGCCATCTAACGAGTGCACAGAGTCCCTCCGACCCACCACCATGCAGCAGTGCGAGAGCAAGTGCGACGCCACCCCCATCTCCAATGGCGACGGTAAGATGACGAAACGTACGCCGCATGCACGCACACACATCTGACTCTGCGGTCACATTTTAACCCTCTGAAAACAGGCCTCCTGTGGGCGGCCTCGAACTGGCCGTTGTTTGCATAATCCTGTTTAAATTGATCTAAAATAAAAACCGCAATAGCTCGAGCATTTGTTCTTTTTGCAGCTGAAAGCTAAGACTTCTGTCTTTCGTGTCATCACGTTGTACGCTCGTGTCGCAGGTTGATGATGTCATTATGTTAGGTGTAGTGTGGTGCAAAATGTGGTGACAACACAAGGTGGTGCGGTTTTAATTTCACACAGTTTCAATCATTTTATCAGTCATTCTGGTTTACTGACTTACAGCCTTTTAGCTTAGCTTGTACAGATTTTAGGGATATGAGGATAATCTTGGAAATGACATCACAATAAGCAAAAATACCAATGTAGGACACTGGGGAAATATTTCTGTTGCAGATAAAACTATCAAAACACCTTTGCACTCTGCTAAAAGAAGTGAGCATATCTCAAAAACTAAAAAATGTACAGAGTTCAAATAACTTCTGGAGTGTTGAGAAATATTTTGTTCTTGTTTCTGCATTCAGAATAGTTTTGGATCAATATGTTTTGTGTGTTTATTTAGCAAAATTTGATGAAATAACATGTCAGATGTTTGTATTTTTTTATATTTATGACACAATTTTAATACTTTTATCAATTATCATGGTTTATTGACCTACATAACCTTTTAGCTGAGGTTGTACAGATTTTAGGGATATGAAGCATTTGAAGATCCTTCAAGAAATGACATAACAATAAGCAAAAATACCAATGTAGGACACTGGACACCATTTCTATTGCAGAGTTCAAAGGGTTTTAATAGCTCGACTCACAGTTTTCATCACACACGAAAATGTGTGCAGGTTTCTATTTAAAACTGCAGTCCCCTCAAATGCAAAGGCAGAGGGTTCATGTGAATGCCTGTTGTACTGTATGTGCACTGCGTTCACACAAAGCTCCGATTGAAAAGGTTATAAACTGTCTCTATCTTCATCTTCACTGTTCCTCTATGACCTAAACACGCTCGGATGACACACTCCTCTACACTTTGCCAGCTACATTAATCTTTCCAGTGAGGTTGGCTCCTGGTCAAAGCGAAACAGCTCAGCCCTCCATATACACTTACACATGATGGATGGCTATTCGGATGCATAGAGAAGGGCCTTTCGATTAGCCTGAATGGAAAACGTGAGCAGCGTTTACAGGCTGGCTAATGGGATTAGCTGTAGGCTAATTGTTCCTTTACGGACAGCAGTGAGGCAATGTCTCGTTTCATTTGGCTCTGCGGAGGCAGGGGCCAAAGCCTAATAAGGGAAGACACTCTGATCGTGATAAGGCATTTAGAGCACTGCCTGTCCGGCATCCAGCAAGCAGTTGTGTGTGTGTGTGTGTGTGTGTGTGTGTGTGTGTATGGTAGGGATGGCAGATAGCCCAGTTAGTGAACGAGGGCCAGGATCTGTCTCAGTCTCAGCCTCCGCGTCCAAGTATAGTTGCAGAGTTTTCTTCTGTTGAGGCCTGAGGGAGATGCAGCAGCCCTCATGTAGCAGGTTAGCCCCACTTTGTGCCTCTCGTGTGTTAACTCTACATCAGAGTCACAGCGCTAAAATAAAGACCCAGAAGGTTGTTTAAAACCACTTGCCACTGTTCTGAAGGTATGAAGGTAAGAAGGAATGGTTCTTAAAGACTCTTCTAACCATTTGTTGCACAATAAAAGCAATTTTTGACTGTTTTTCCTAATCAAGGTAGCAGAAATGACATATGTTCTTGCTCTTTTTGTGAAACACAAGTAAAATATTAAGATGTTATTTTGTATTAAAAATAAAATATTGGAAAGAAACATCAATATATACTACAGCGTATCTGCAGGTCTTTGGAAAGTCTTACATTTATTTTGCTAAAGTTTTAAATATTTTCTCTTTCCTGCTATAGGGAATAATGTTAGTTAACACTGTCACTGCTGCAGCTACAGTACTAGGAGGGTCATCGTCTCATAATGGGCAAGTGTTGACTTTAGCCAAAACTTACATGAAATTTAATGAATTAATCATTTTTAATTGGTTAATCCATCCATCCATTTTACGCCACTTATCAGGGGGGCCAGGTCGAGTTAATTTAATTAATTATATCATTAGGAATTATTGTTTTATACGGCTGGGAATTACTGATTACTGGTGTTATTATTATGAGACCGGTTTTAAATTACATTATGTGGTATTAAAGGTCTCAAAAAGTCTTGAATTTAACTTTACTTTTGGTTCATGTTGTACAAATTGAGCACAGACGTCATTTTCAGCTGCCATCTTTGTTTGGATTAGGAAAAAGAGTTGCATCTTGGGAAACGGGGTTAAAAACAGACTGAATAGTTTTGTTCATCCAGATGAGTAGAAGAGTGTTTGAGACTTTCTGGAAAAACATTCAGATGTTTTTCAGAAGTAGTTGTTGTTACGTGACCGTGTGGCATTTTCAAATATTGCCAGACAGCCGGATGATGCTCCGCGCTGTGACTCCAATGTAGTCTGACTCACAGGAAGTAGGCTGTGGGTGTAAGCCTGCCATTGGCCGACTATTTCAGTCATAATTCTCCTCCCCTTCTGCTATCTGCGTGTTACAATATTCTGCAAGGGCACCGTCGCTGCTTCCTGGGCTTAGCGCCGCCCAAGACGATTGTGATTGGTTTAAAGAAATACAAACAAGCCAGAGCATTTTTCCCCCCTTATACCAGAATGATAACGGCACAGCGCTAAAGGCCTGGCTATGCGAGACTACTCGATTGTGATGGTAATACATGAGAGGCTCAAACTGGGGCTGCAAGCAGGTCACCTCTCAAAAGGAGAGCCATACTAATTATTCAGGAAGCTAATTTATTCTATTTATGCATTAACTTTCTTCTCTCTTCTTCTTCTTTCTCTCTCCAGAATGCAAAGATGTAAACAAAGTGGCCTACTGCCCGCTGGTACTGAAGTTCAAGTTCTGCAGCCGTGCGTACTTCAGACAGATGTGCTGCAAGACCTGCCAGGGCCACTGACCCCGGAAGCACGAGAGCCAGACGTAACAAGAGAGAGAGAAAGGAAAAAAAGGCAAGGAAGATGGAGGGAGGCTGATGCGGCACTGAAAGGGAGAGAAGAAGAAAACAGGGCCTCTGGACCAGTGGAAGACAGAAGAAGAGAGCGGCGCTGGCGAAAGAGATGGAGAGACGTAAGGATTTCCCTGTTTATCACACCTGATCCTCCTGCCCTCCATCGTGGTGGAATCCAAACCACTGCTCAGCACGTAACGCTGACACAAACTTTTTTTTTTTTTTTTAAATTTTCACTTCTGTGAAGTGGAACTTGGAAGATTATTTGTTGGTGATGTTATTTTTATTATAATAATAATTATTAATATCATTGTTAGTCTTCCTTTCGTGTTTGTTGTTTTGAATGAATCCAAAGTGCTGGACACATCGCTCACAGAGGATGTACCCCGGAGATGGACAGCCGCAGGGTGAGGACCCTCACCAGACGGGGTGGGAGTTGATATGTCGGACTCCGGTCTTTGGGATGACTGTGATGGTGCTATTGGCAGGCAGACTTTTGGCTTCGGTGCACTTTTTCGTGTAAATACTTTGCCAATTTACCGCTCAAACACGACAGAGAAACCCCATCAGTGTACTGTATATTTATTGTACAATTCCAAACAGAGCTGAGATATTGTCCTCTGATCATGTTTGTGTCAGAGAGTAGCCACTGTCGTGGAAGGGAATGTAATGTGATTGAATTCATATTCAACGTCTCTGTGCTGGAATGAAATGAAAATATTACATACTGTTAACATACGTTAAACCCTTATATACTGTAAGGATTTGTATATTATATATGATGTTAATCCAGGACCAGAAAATACCACGTGGTTACAGGAGGAGTTTTAAATCACTTTTTCTTTCCTCAGACGGGTGCCTTAGTTCCTAACACACAAATAAAAGTTCACCCAGTGTCAGTCATTAGTTCAGTGTATACAGATATTGTCAGACTGTGCCTGGGCCGCACGAAACACTAGTACCAAATTGGCCTTTGCTAAACATCCCGCCGAGGAGCTTTCAGTTCACTATTGAAGGATTCATTTTGAAGGAGCTATTCATAACTCATCACTATTTCTTGCTCTTTTAAGCTGCATGATTATATTATCAAATGTGGGTTAGCTGTCATATTTTTGGATTTCAGCAGCAAGCGAAGACTAGATGAGAAGATCGATACCAAAATATGAAGCTTTAGCTAGGAGACGGTTAGCTTATATCTTAGCTTAGCTTAAAGGCTGGAAACAGAGGGAAACAGCTAGCCTGGCTCTAACCTACCAGCACCTCTAAAGCTCACTAATTAACATGTTATATCTCATGTTTTTAATCCACCCAAAAACCGGAGTGTAAATTACAAGTCACTTAACTGATTTGAATCGTTTCGCTCAGTTCAAAGATTCGTAGTCACTGACTATGTAAAACGTTTAGAGCATGATAAAATAATTTAATCATAATCCTCTAGACTTTTCAAACCAAAAAGATCAAATTCTGATAATAAAAAGAGTCATTTCGGGATGTTTGTGACGCTCAGAAAAACGTATGCACCGTTTTACAGCCGCTCCTTTTCCAGTGATTGTGTATGGGGAAAATGCTTTTTGGGCCAGTGTGCGTAATGCGATGAACGTGGAAGTTGCAATACCCGATGTGGCCACTAAGCCAAAATCGCTTCACAGCCCAGCTCCGATCCTGGAGCCTTGGTCCGGCCAAGAAATGGTCCGGCACATGAAATGTTTTACACTTTAAACGGATTAAATTAACAAGATAAAACAAGTTAATTAGTGAGCTTTAGAGTTGCTGCCAGGCTAAGTGTTTCCCTATGCTTCCAGTCTTTATGCTAAGCTAAGCTAAGCGTCTCCCGGCTGTAGTTTCATATTTAGCGTACAGGCGTCTCGTGTAATTCTTAGTTAGAAAGTGAATGTGTATTTCCCAAAATGTCTAACTTTTCCTTTAAGTAAGGGTGCAGTGCTAAATATACACACACATCACAGTCATTATGGATATGTTGCCAGACCACGTATCCGGGCTTCAGACATCTCCTCCAGATAAAGTTACCCCTTCACCCTCTCTCCCTTTCCTCTCATCGTCTCTGTCCCTCAGTGAAAACACAAAAACAGCCAACAAAATTGTGCTTCTCCCCTCTTTTGTTTAATTTTGTTTTTGTATTTCCTTCGAGTACTGTGTTTACCTCTTCTTTTCCTCCTGCTCTGCTCCGAGGGTTACGGCCTTCCCAGGCTTCTGGTGCTATCAAGTGGGTGCTTCCATTCAACCTTCTCCAGTGTGCTTAAAAGTGAGGCTGGATCCAAACAATATGAAATAATATCCTTGTCAATATCTCTGTTGGTAAATGCTGGTCATGTTATTGTTTTGTTTGTATCTGTTTATACCTCACACTGGGAATTTTCATTGTTAACCATGTATTGTTGTTTGTGCTACCAACAAAATGGACGCTCGCCCGGTTGTAACCGATCCCTTCACCCAGGTGACATTTCTGCTGAAAGGGAACAACGTCTCCATCACACACTCTGTCATGGAGGTACAGTAGGAGCCTGAGAAAGTTGAGAGACAATGTAGGAGTGTGCAAGAATCTCATCTAAGCTGTTAACAACTAATTTCTAATTTTGCTGCTGCTACTTTTTTGTAGCCACCTTCAGTATGACAATGTCGAGCAGATGTTATTGGTTACCAAACCTTGAATGAGGCATTTGGGAAAGGACAGTGGATGCTGAGAAGCATTTGAAATCAGTTGACTTCAAGCTGCTTGGACTAACTCATCTACTGGCTGTGGGACACGGAGCCTCCAGAAAAAGAGAAGTGAAATCAATCAAACTGGTACTCATTGCTGTGAACTTGGATGTTTGAATGTCACATTGCTTATACCTGTACCTAAAGTGCAAGAGAAATGAAAAGCATCGTGATTATTTGCTTATATTTTATATTCAGTATTAATGTTGGTACACTGTTACTAATTTTTTTTTCAAATGTAAATTATATGCTAATTTATTGCGTTGTCTCACTTGTACATTTATTTCACTGCATGCAAACTGAAATTTAGCATAGTGAAAAAAAATGCAGTGATACAGCCCTTCACCAGCCCTTTTTTTCTAAAAAGTAGATACAATAAAAAGAGCAGCTTTTAAAGAGACTCTGTGTTAGTGGATTCATTTTTCCCCCCCTGCTTGTCAAAACACATCAAAACATGTCTGCGCAACATTTCTAGTCGTGTACACAGTGATCCCCATGTGAAAGGAAAAAGCTCAACATACACTGAGGATCAAATGAGAAGTGTTGGTGCCAGGGTGGATGCTCCGTTCTCACAGGCTTTAAGAGATATATACTCTTGTCCTTTCACTCAACTCTTGGAAAGCACCCACAGCCTGAGAAAAGCTAATGGCATCACACCAGGATACCCGTTACCACCGCTGAAGAAATCCATTCATTCGCTGCCTCAGTTTAGGGTGACCGAATCGGAGAAGGAGGGCAACGTTTGTAAAAGCTTTTGTCCTTATCTACCTACCTCTGACATGCCAGCTGCATCATCATCTGAGATTCAAACATAATAAACGTCAGCTATTCAAACACCTTTCTGAACTGTCCCAGCTCTGTTGCCACAGCTTTGGTATGGCACTCTCCTTCCTCTCATCCTGGCCTCAAGTGTCTGGATTCACTCTTTGGGAGCTGTGAGGTTTCCACTCTCCTTGGTAATTAATTCCAAATAAACAGTAACTAGCCCACTTGGCTGGGAAATGCCGCTGTCTCCTTCTAATCCACAGTGTCCAATTACAGAGGGAGACAGATGGCCTGTTTGGTCTAATGTAACCAGTTTAGAATACCTGTACGTCTGGCCCAGCTTCTGTCTCCCGCGCTGGCCCGTCTGTAGGCGTCTGTGATTACATTAGTCCTAACCTGCAAAGCTGAGGGCGACAAGGAGAGAAAAAAAACAGTAAGGTGATGGAGTTCAGTTCTGTATCTGCAGATGACCTGACAGCCCTGAGGTGGCTACTTCACACGAAACATTTGCACACGATTATGTGCGCACATACGTCGACAATACCTCATTGTAGATCAAACATACAAACAGAGGGTTTTTCTTGAGAAACGTAAACCGTCCGCTGGATACTGTGCGGGTACACATGACCTCGACCTCCAGATGATGAGGCAATGAAAGTAAGATCGAGCTCTAGACAACACATGTTGTCAAGCAGCTTTATTGGTATTTACCTTTGAATTGCCAAGTATTTTCTTGGTTTCAGCTCTGTCGGTCTTAAGGCCGGGTCACATCAGAAAGTAGTACAGCGGAACTTATCTGGACGTGTTTGGGGAATATTTGGATCTAGAAGCTTGGTGCTGTAGTGACTATTCTCCCAGGGCAAGTTGGTGAGGCGAGCTAACCACTGACTAGCTAGCCGACTGGACTAGTGGTTGTCAGTCATAATAGCACCTGGAGAGATTGTCCCTATTTTCTCTCTGCTGTTCTGTTGGCATTTTGTTCACCATTGCACACCATTTCATTCAATAAAAAGTTATTGAAGAGGGAAAATAAAGATCACCCAGGTAATGACCTTGCTAACGGTTAGCTTAGCTCAGTGGCTAACAGGACAATCGGTTTGCACAGTTTATTCAAAAGACGTATTTGTACCATCAACTCCTCTCTCATAACTGTCTGCAGTCTTTACTCTGACAGAAGAGGGCTAATTAAAGTGGATGGTGCAACACAGCTAATTAGCATCAATAGCTTCCTCCATTTTGGACTCTCCGGCCCTCCATCTCCTTAAAAGACGAGGTGCTATTGGTCAACGCCGCAAATTCAAAGTTCACCAAAGTTGACCTAGATGCGGATTTACTTCGTCCCTGCAAGCAAATGTACCAATGCACGGCGATTTCAATTCATTCCCATGGAATTTCACCATTTTAAATGTTGTTGTGACCAGGTCTGTCGACCTCCCTGCACTGTAAGGCACTGTCAGCACGACTGTTTACTACAAAATGAAGATTAGAAAGTACTGTTTAACTCTCTTATTCCAGTATGTTGACTTTATAAGTCAAGGGGATGATATTAGTCTCCTTGACATGTACCACATGTATTTGACTGAATAAGTGACAAGGTGATTTCCCAGTACTTCGGGTCGCTGAGACGTGGAGTCAGGGGCTGCTTATAATAAGAGGTGTAGAGAGGATGGGGAACAGATTTCTCCTCTTCTCCAGGATTCTGCACTTCAAATGGAAACTACTGACAGTGAGAGAAGCCACTGCTGTTACTTATCAGCAATTAAATATCCCTCACAGGCTGCATGACAATACAAATATGTACAAGATATGCCAGAGATAAGGTACCAACAATCATGAGGATGCACAAAAAAAATAAAATCTTCAGCATCCTACAATCTGTCGAAGGATTTTTTTGCAGCCACATTTAAGTTTGAGTCTCTTGGAGGTTGAAACCCCAAAGACCGGTGGCATTACTCTTGGCTGTAGTCCTGAGGACATATCATAGCTCTAAACTTAAAGACAGTGGCTGTTTGTATATTTATTCTCCAACTGGGAGGTGTGAGGATTAGCACAGCGACGAACAACATAGCTCTCTAAAGGTTTATCGTTCTTAATCAAAGTTGCTGTAGTACTGCGGTGTCGTCGATGAGTGCTTGAAGCGTTTTGGACACTCACCATTTGAACACAGTGCAGCAGGGCAAACAGCTCCAGATGGTGTGGCTGGAGACAGTGCATGCACAGACCCGAGTGGGGTGGGGGGGTCTGACAGGCAGGAATGCTGGCCTGGGATGGGAAGGTCACGGCTCCAGTACCTGCTATCTACTGGGCTCTGTTTGGACTCTTTCCTGTTAAGCCCCGCTGTCCTTTCCCACAGCTGAGGCCCAGATTGAACTTCCATGGACAAGATCAAAGCCCTGACGGGCACTGGCTGCAGAGGAGAGGGCAACAGCCACCCCATCACATATACGAGGAGGACGTGTTTTTTCCTTCACACCTTCAAAGATGTAAAGAGAAATGCTTCAGCATGGCCTCTTTCAAAGCTGTTTTCTTTCAGTGTCTAGAGCTCTGCATTTGGCTTATCAGCTGTGAACACACACTACTGTGCATATGAATGCCATAGCCACACATACATATTATTTTGTGCATTTCAACAGGACAGTGTTTCTTAGTGAGCTCTCTAGGTGCTCGGTCACAGAAGTGACAGAAAGCGGCACATTGAAATAAAGCCTGTGACAGTGCTGCTACTTGCGGATTGTGTCCCGCAACAGACAAGTCAACAAGTCAAGTTCAACTTCAGTTCAGTAAGTTGTTCTATTTCTGAACAAGTGCCTATAGATTCTGCTAGAAATTGAAAGCACTGACCTGATCCTCAGGCAAAGTCAGAAAAATTAAAAAAAAATTAAATTTCAGTTCAAACAGGATCCCTCTCATGACAATGACCTTCAAAGACACCACCCACGCCAAGCTTCTGCTGTGTTGGGATACTGTATGTGATGGATGTAGGTTTTGTCCTTTAAAAGAAAAACCTAGATTACCAGATCATTCTGCTGTCACTCTGCAGAATCATCCTGCAGTGTTGATTTCAGTGGTTTCCATCAAGATCGTGATTGTCTGAAAAAGTGTAAAACCCATCTTGCTCTCCTAAAAAGATTAATTTAAATCCTCAAGTTACACCAGTGGATATGAAATAATCATAATCAATAGAACATAATTCATAGCCAGTAAACAAGTGGCTAGCTCTCCGTCATTGGGTACCCAAAAACAAACAAACTTAGGCCACATTTATTAGTTAGCAGGCTTTGCTCCAGAATCATGTATCATTTATCTTCACCTTCTGTTGTTTTGAGTTGATGGAGTTCAAACGGTGGCTAGACAAAGTTAGCGACTAGCTGGTGAAGAAAGTCGAACATCTAGCAAGCTAAAGACCCAGATATTTTTCTCAGGAGTTGGTGAAACTCAAACCAGAACTAAAAAGAGAGTGAAAATTGGACTCATATTTGCCAGGTGGCCAGAAACCCGACTCCAAATGACTGCTAATACTTCTCCCCGTCTGCTGGATGTGTAAATAATCAACTATTTGCTAACAACACATGTGGTGGTTGTGTTTTTATGTCCCCTAGTGGCCAAAAATGAACAGCTTTAAAGAAACTGAATATTCATGGTGAATCACTGGACCAGTTTAAAGGCCTTTCTTGTGTATTCGTGTCTCGTATTTTGACATAAAAACAAACAGAGTTATGGTGAATTCTCAATGAGCCATTGAGAGTTGGCTTACAAAATTTCAACGTGACTTTAAAGCAGAGTGGTATCACGTCTTTGTTGTCCCTACAAACTCTTGTGTAGCTGTGACTGTGCTATTGTAATTCCTAAAAAGACAAGGACAACTCTATCACCTGACCTACACTTGAAATAGGACTTTGTTCTAGTCTTGTTTAGACTACAACTGATTGATGGATCTCTAGTCAATTAATACAATTGCTTGCGTGCAGATCATTTTGTCTTTACAGCCACTGTTTCATTGTAATGAGAGCGTTAAGGACAACTAACACACACTATAAAACAGGATGACTTATTCCTCCATAAAACATATTGTTACCTCAGAATATAATTACAGTTACAAGGTACTAAAAGAATAGATCTTAAAGAGGGTTCACATTACAGCGGACCATCAACATTGCTGTCAAACCTTCAATGTGCCTCCGCTGGATGTCCTCGGTATGTCCGTGTGTTATACAAAGATTCACCTTTTCCTTGTCTAGAGTGAAGGACATGTGGGCTATGAAACGGAGACAGAAGCAGCATTACTATGTAACTGAACAGAGTAATAACCATGAGCCCTGTAGCCTTTTGTACTGTGACTACAGCCCCATTATCATTTGTCCTCATTAGCTTCCTGTCATTTATTAGTTGTGAGCAGTTGGAGGCAGAAGAGGCTAAATCACGACATAATTCATTCTTGATGGATTTCATAATGAGAGAGAGAGAGAGACAGAGAGAGAAAGAGAGAGAGAGAAAGAGAGAGAGAGAGAAAGAGAGAGAGAGAGAGAGGATGTCTTTAAGTATGCTGTTCAAGAGCACCATCTACCCAAATGATGACACTCACATACACACACACAATATTATTCAGTCTCATCCACAACTAAGCAAAAGCTTTTGGCTTTTCTCCATTGGCCTAAGTGATTGGCTATTGATTCTTTATACACTTAATCCATTTACCTGCTGTCTTTCCTGCTGACAGAGGACAGTATAGGAGCAAAGCCGCATCCCTTAAAGGTGACCCAGCTACCTGCTGAACCACAACGCATACGGAACCTGAAGGGTTAAGGCCTCGGTATGCTCAAAACTCCATTTCATCGGAATTAGGTGTGTCTGACAATTTTGGTAACTTTATGACTTTCCAACAATTTCACATGCACGCCCACTTCACACAGAGACAGAATTAAAACCTTATTCAACGTCAAATCAAACCTATAATCAGAGGTGTAGACTCGAATCACAAATTTGATGACTTTAGACTCAACTTGACAAAATCAAAGACTTGCAACTTGACATGGACTTTTAACACCAATGACTCGTGACTTGAAAATACTACCCATGATCATGATTTGTTTGAACTGAATATATTGTTACTCTGTTGTTAAAATGGCATTACATTTGGAGAAGAGCACGTAATGACTTGTTTAGGACTCGAAACTCAAAGTATAGGACTTGGGATTTGACAGTCTTTACTTGGGACTTGACTCGTGACTTGAGTGCAAAGACTTACTTGTGACTTGCAAAACAATGACTTGGTCCCACCTCTGCCTATAATGAACAACAATAAAAACAATGGGATAAGCTATGGGGGTGGGGTCACTAATTAGCACATTTAGTTTTGCAGGTATTCGATCATAAACCAAAGTATTGGACAAATGAAAACCTGATGATGGAGCTAGATGAAAAGTCAGGGCCTCACCAAAGTTGTAGTTCATCCTGAGGGGGGCATGAATGTCTGTATTAATCATATATAGTCATCATATATAGTCATCAAGACACATCACTCTAAAACACAATTGTATGAATGAATTTATAAAAAATTGTGCCAATCCATTTTACGGATGTAGAGATATTTTACTGGATAATTTAAGATTTTAACTCGCTGGTGGCGTTAGATTAAGAGTCAATAGGATTCATCCTCTGGGCACCATGAATATCGGTACCAAATTTCATAGTAATCCATCCAATAGTTGTTTAGACATTTCACTAAAAGCTGCAAATATCAACCTGCTGGTGGCACTAGAAGAAAAGTCAGAGAATCACCAAAGTCAGTAGGATTTATTCTCTGGGCACCATGAATATCTGTACCAAAGTTCATGGCAATCCATCCAATAGTCATTAAGACACATCACTCTAAAACACAATTGTTAACCTCATAGTGACAAGAGGGGAAGTCAGGGGATTGACAAGTAATTAGAATTCATCCTCTGGGAACAATGAATATACAAAGTTTTGTGCCAATCCATTTTATGAATGTAGAGATATTTTACAGGATAATTTAAGATTTTGACTCGCTAGTGGCACTAAAGTCAAAGTCAGTAGGATTCATCCTCTGGGGACCATGAAAATCTGTACCAATTTTTTATGGTAATCCATCCAATAGTTGTTTAGACATTTCACTAAAAGCTGCAAATATCAACCCATTGGTGGCGCTAGAAGAAAAGTCAGAGGATCACCAAAGTCAGTAGGATTCATCCTCTGGGGATCATAAATTTCTGTACAGAATTTCATGGTAATGGATCCAATAGCTGTTAAGATATTTCAGTCTGGACCGACATCCCTAGAGCTTCACGGCTTGTGTGGCTAAGATCATCACTGATCAAACCGTAACGGTCAAATTCCTACCTGTAACAATTCAGTTTACATAAACCTAAAACCTTAAATAATAATTAAGACATTGTTTTATTAATATTACTGCATGTATACTATGACTGGTTGGCATTAGTGCCCACATTTAAGCCAAACCACATTATGGCCCCTACTGGCCTCTCACCAAAATTCAATATTGTACTTACCTCTTTCACTAATAATCTCTCACAATATGGAATAAATTCACCCAGACCTTAAATGGAAATATTTTATAAAGTCCAACAAGGAGGTTAGATAACAACAGCCTTCCATGTAACTCAATGCTAAATATTCTTTCAGTTTGAGGTAAAGTATCTCTGAGGTTTGCTTTTTTGAGTTTAACCTTGGTCTTAGTTGTAGTCCTGGGCTTAATTTATTGTTTACACTAGTTTCCTTCTGAGAAATAGCATTCATTCCCGATCAGTCCTGTCCAATTTCTGTGGTATTGGAAATTTCATGGGCAGACCTTGCTTGGAGACCTCATGTTTGGCAAGATGTAGAGGAATGAATATGTTATTGTTAATGTCCCAACACCCGGGCAGCTCTCTGCATCGCACATCGCTGCCCCCATTGGCATCTCTCTGGCTCGTCAGATGTACCTCTGCCCTCACATGTCATTTTCAAGGTGTGTCCACGTAGCCTTAACTCTGATCCACAAACACAAGAGCAACAAAAGAGCACAGCAGCACGGCCAGACAAAGACTGCTTTGTATTATTTCTCATCTTACTATGTTCTAACAAGTGTGCATGCTAATTTTTGCTCTGGTGTAATACAAGAAGCACTTCTGGAGAATAGTGCTCACCAAGGGGGGGAAAAAAAAAAGGAGTGGTGTAACGGGGGAAGAGAAAGACTTGGCCGGTACGAAAAATAATCTTATAAAGTAGCTGTGAAATATGATCAGGGACATAAGGACATTTATCCAAGTAAAGCATATTGAAGTAGAAGGGGGCCCTGATTCAGCTTATGTTAAAGGATAGGTTCACATTTTTTCAAGTCTTAAAATGACCATTGAAATAGATTTTGGTGACTGTAAGTCTTCCTCCTGTCCATACTGGCCGTGAGGAGATGCCTTCATAACATGATTTCTATGTAAGGCCGTGTTCAGACCGACTTTAGTGTAAAAAAAATGCAGCCAGTCCGGCAAGACTCTCGACCGTTATGACAAAAGATAAAATAATGGCCGTGATAACTTTCCAGAGTCGTAAAATCCTGTTTCATACTATCATAAACCGCTGTGCAGAGTTTTGGCATCTGATAAGCCTTCAAACTCTTGGATCTGTTACTCAAACTGGACTGTCTCACCCGTACCTGAAACAACACACCCTAACAACGCAGCTCCTTGCGTTGGTTTAATTGCTGATTTTGGTCTGAGCGGCCCACTAAGTGATGAGGGTCAAACTCTAAAGTCCTCATTTTGTCTAAAAATGCATTAAAATACATCGTCTATTTAGTAGAAAATGTCCTCAGCAAGGAAATACTGTCTGAGGAAAGTGGGAATTTGGTACTAAAATATTCTAAGTTTGGTAGATACACACTTGATTAAACTAAGTGAAGCTTCATATTAACTTCAGCTGAACTTTAATATATTTGGATTTCTTCCTCCGTAACTTACATTGAAATTACTTTAGGAAAAGATCTCTCTTAAAGGCCAGTATGGACAGGAGGAACAATTTCAGCAACCAATAACTCTTTCTCTCATGTACATATGGACATGTGAGTGTTGTTTTAAGACTGGAAACATTCCTTTAACACTAAAGTAGAGACAAAAAGCTGTGAGGCAGACAGCGAGGACACCTGCAGCAAATGAACTCTCTGCTCCGTCCTCGGACGTTTTGTGAGTGACCAACCATTACCCATAAAAACCTGCCGTGCCTGTCCAAACCATCTTCTCTTTGATCTCGCGGACTCATCAATATCCGTCCCCATGAGCGTGCGCTAACTTGCCAAGCTCTCTTCTTCTGCACATTCTGTCCATCACACCCCAGGGAATTAGCCGTGGAGGGAGGACTCATGGCCACAGTTCAGGGGTCAGACACGTGGGGCCATCTCTGCTGCTCACACACACACACAACAGATGAGCTACAGCACCACTTAAACCTGCAGTATGCAAAGGAAGAGTTAAAGGTTGAATGCAAATATACGTGCTTTTGTTTAAACCTCTAGTTTGTCATCTAACAACAACAGGAAATATGGACAGAAAGAGGAGAGGAGAAAATAATCCCTGTCACAAAAGAAGTGTTAGTTGAATTTCTAAGAGATGAGAAGGATTATCTGGCTATATTCAGCCCTCACCCACAAGGGCAGAGGGAGATAGTGGTTGTAGAATAGCATGATAATAGATAATAGCATGCTATTACCATTCCATCTCATCCCTGGCGGTCACGTGATCAGGAGCAAAGTGTGGTATTTCCTGCTCCGAGCTGGGCACAGTGACACCGGGCAAGGTGAAGTATTCTCCTGGTGGTGCTGCAGAGGAATTACACTGTCTCTCTGGTCTCCCCTTTAAACATAAACTACTGATTTATGTGGCAAGCAACGTCCTTATAAAGGGCTAATTTATCTGAGCATTTCTGTGCATCTTCATGAAAAGAAATATCTGATCATCAGTGGCACATTTCAACCTGACCTGGACCCAGAAGCCTGTACAGTCAGTCAGATCGCCGTATCACCTGTTTTAGATTTGCGGCAGCTCGGGCCGAGCCGGGTTCATAATGTAACATTAACTCTCCTTCCTGTTCCATATGAAAATTTAAGCATAATCCCAGAAGTGCAGTAAAAAATAGTGCGCTTGCCAAATGCAGCTCCTGGTCACACACACACACACACACACACACACAGCAGCAGATCATTTACCCCCAAAAACCACCACAGTGAGGTAAAGTCTTTGGTTTAAACAGTTCCTTTTTACAAGCTCTGACTGCTCCAGTGGTGACCTGAGGAGGACAGTCTGCCAGATATTGTTGAAAAAAAAAAATGCAACAGGGTGGTGAGGCCATCACCGGTTTCCACCTCAGCATTAAAGGAACAGCTCGGCATTTTGGGAAATACGCTTATTCGCTTTCTTGCCAAGAGTCAGATGAGAAGTTCGACACCACTCTCGTGCCCGTCAAATATGAAGCTACAACCAGGAGACTGTTAGCTTAGCTTAGCATAAAGACTGTAAACAGAGGGAAACGGCTAGCCAAAAGGTAAGAGAGATCTGCCTACCAGCACCTCTAAAGCTAATAGCACTAATAAACTGATATTGATCTTCTCATCTCATCTCTCGGCAAGAAAGAATAAGCGTATTTCCCAAAATGTCAGACTACTTGTGAGGCTTCCTCACATCTGCCAGAAGTTGAATCAGAGATGAGAGGATGAACCAGGCTATTCATTAACCTCCTATTGTCTATAATTAGTTTAATACCACTTTGGCTGTTTTATCTTGAGAAAGCATTTGCGCTGCCACTCCACTGATGAATGTGCCCAGTATTAAGAGTACTTTGGGTATTTAAAGGTAGTGACAGATCAGGAAAGCTCAATCCAGCAGATGTCTTAGCTGTGAAGCCAAGGCTGTTCTCTGAAATCACTCCCCGATCACTGCCTGGTGCACTTTCTTTACTTTTTCCGTCATTTTATTTGAGCGGTGGGGGGTATGAAATGCCAATCAAACCGGGGTCATTGCAGATGTATGGTATGCATCTTCTTTTCTGTCTTAATGGAACAAATAAAAGTGTCCATATCATGTACGTTACTTTTTCTATTAATTCCAACATGCAGCGCTTTACAGTTGATAGATATGAGATTACAGATGTGTGACACTGGCACGAACAACCCTGGATTAGTGAGGTGAAATCTTTTTTTTTTTGTATGTTTCATTTATTTTGTACTTTCCTCTCGAAACAGGTCACAGTGTAATACTTGTAATGCTCCTCTGATGTTTGGTACAAACCTGAATTATGAACATGTTGTCTCATTAAAAACAGCTACAGTTTAGAGTGTAGTCTTACGAGAAGCAGAAACTCAACCAAAAGTCAAAGATGTGTTTGAGTGCACAGTTAGATTCAGGAACACCACCTTTAGCTACAGAAAACAGGCAGGTTTAAGGATCCACCTGAAGAAGACAGATGAAGTCCATTTCAGGTTCTTATATGAGGATTTAAGGGTTACACTGGTCGGATGATTATAAAAAGAAAACAAAAAAACACTTGGTGTTTTAGGAAGAGAACCTTTTTTGTGGCAGATTTTATTTGTAGAGTCTGGGTCTGGTCTTAAACCCATGTTGGGCATCTGTACATGAATTACACAATTAATAACATAACTAACACCAGTCATTTATGGCGCTTAAAGTGTCCGAAATCTCAATTTACTGCTCACTATAAACTATTGTTTATTATGTGGTATGTGAGACGGTGATTTTGGACACAGCGCAGGCCTTTTGACTTATAATAGTCTTGTAAACAACTAATATACACCTGCACAATCGAATGCAATCCAATACAACTGTTCTGCCATAAAGTCTACTTTTATGATGCTATAATGTTCAGTTTTCATTTACACTGTCATAGAGGTGTTAATTACATTTTTTAAAGGTGTTTCTAAAGAGTGAGGACAAAAAAATTAGAAACACTTCTCAATGTAATGCAGACCAGTACAGCGCCTCCTTTAAACTATGACCTCAATAATAAACATAAAATGTACACATTTCTGACAATGTCACCGAAAACAGAACATTATAAGCTTCGTAAAGACAGATGTACCTAATAAACATCAATTTAAAATCAAATAGAAAAGAGTCATATAGAATCATTACAGTACCGCTTATAAATGTACTTTATTTTTCTGGCAAAGTCTAACGCTCTAGACAACATAAACAGAAATTGAATGGGAAAGAAAAGATTAATTAAAAAAA
The DNA here is from genome assembly GCA_005408345.1 of Macquaria australasica. Lineage (NCBI taxonomy): Eukaryota > Metazoa > Chordata > Actinopteri > Centrarchiformes > Percichthyidae > Macquaria > Macquaria australasica. Next base: position 2,389,299 of record SEMN01000022.1, on the reverse strand, counting down.
ATTACATGTTATCAGATCACGACCTCAATCATTACTACGACCGCAGTCTTAATCGAGCGTTGTTCAGGTGCAGCTGTTCTGTAGCTGTGAAGAAGCCTTTCCATCACAGATTATAGGGATCGTACACACTCAGGTCAGCATCCTCAAGCCAGGAGACTGTTCAACAAAGCCGGGTTGTGAAGTGGTGGAAAAGTGGACAGGCAGGATGCTGTATGAACAGTCCTTCAGTCACATGGCTCGGGCAGGACCTGACCTTCGACCCCATGACCTCACCTCTTGGCCTTCTTCTCCTTCATGATCTTCTTGCTCTCCTCTCTCCTCCGTTTATTGACGGGGTTGCGCGGGTCGTAGATCTCAAAAGTGTCCTCGTCCTGCATGTTGGCATCCTTGACTTTTCTGGTTTGCTCATCAAACTGCAGAACGTGGGCCATCCTAAATCAGATGGAGAGGTGGAGAGGGTTCAAAGAACGGCGGCAGAGGATCCACTAAATCACAGCTCTGCAGAACTTTTACCGAGAGACTAGTCTCTCTTCGCTCTGAGCAGTTTGATTACAGTTTTTTTTATTAATAATAATAGAAAACTTAATTTATACCTACATTAAAACAGGCAGATGAAAGTGAATAAACTGAGATGAGTTCACAAACAAAAAGAGACGAAAACAAAACACTAAAAGCATGAAGCAATAAAAAGATTGTAGAGGATTGGCCAGGTGCTATGCAGTTAGCATTAGCATACTTTGAATGGAATATAGGTCTGGCTGTGTTGGCGGTGCAGAGTGGTAAACAGCTCTACTGCAATACCTGAAGTTAAAATGTATCATGACCTAAACTTGTTTCAATATAACAGTAAATCATTACAAACTACTCTAGTGAAGATTGTGAGACTTTTCACCTTGTAACAGTACTAAAAGTTTAGTGACGTTTGTGACTGTTCAGTTCAAGCAGTGACCTCTTTGTATATTTACTGGAAAGCTTAGTATTCAATTATTTGTGATCGTCTCAATTTGGCAGCGGAAACAAGGTGTAAACTCAACATCTAACATATATTACCTTATAAAGTTGGCAAACATGTTAGCAACAAAAAGCTAATTTACACATACAGTAGGCACAGTGCGACGTTAGCACTAGCATTAGGCCACCAGATGAATTTAAGTCCAAAAGTCACTCTCTTTTAGCTCAGTTTTTGGTCTCTCTTGGCTCTTTAGCTGCTAAATGCTCCACTATGTTCACCAGCTAGTCTGCTAACTCTGTCTGTCTGCTACCTGCCAAGCACAAAACAACAGACAGCGGGTTTATCAGAGCTTTTTCACTGAAAACAGTTGCCATTGTGACTATACAGGGTTCGTACAGCTTTTTAAGAGTAAAATTAAAGCACTTTTCAAGCACTTTCAAGGTACCTAAACCAAAATTTTCCAGACCAGATTATGTTGAAAAATCAAGCATTTTTCAAGGAGTGTATTCAAATTCAAGCCTATTCCTAACTTTGAAAATGTACAGTAATGGTTAAAATTAAACATTTTCCAAACTTTTAAGACTTTGCATGAACCCTGAATATAAAAATATTGAAACATATCATAATACACTATGAAGACAGAAGGTTGAATCAAATCAAATGATTGACAAAACAGTGCACAAACTTTGTCCAAGTAATTAGCTGAACTCTGTCATTTAGACTAAACCCACAATATTTCCAAAATGTCCTGTATTGCTGTGTGTGGGAAGCCAATCTACAGCCATGTTAAACCCAGGTCACACAAGGTGTTTTGAACACAGATTTTAAGCCTTGTTGGAATTTTAAGACACAGGGGCAGCCAGACAAAATGGTTAAAAACATGATTTGAGTCTGGTTGGGGAATATAAGACCATATTAATACTAGTATTCAAACTGTAGTAAAAAATACTTAAGGAATCACACTAAAAACACTATCACTGACAGAGGACATTCAAGCAGGTATCTGAATGGTTTCTCTATAGGTACTTTGTTAGGCTCATATTTCTGAGACATCTTAGCAGTTCAAAAATCCAGAAAGAAAGCCCTGGTCCCCAGAGAACAGACGCTCATGTGTCTTTCATTTCCCCAGTCAGTTTCTCTTCCCCCCAAAGACGGGATTAAAGAATCAGGACATTCCTCACAGGAGATATCAGAGTCAGGCACTTCACAGATAAAACACTGACAGCATTTCTTCAGCTGCCGTACGAATGCTATCAGTAAATCTAAACAACAAAGCAGGAGTGACTAATCACTTGCAAGGATCCTTTTTTTAGCCACGCTAGGGTCATGTTGTCAACCAGCCACATCCTCCTACATTCGTGTGTGAGTGGAGAATCAAGAATCAGAAATAAATGAAAGATGTTGGATTGTGGAAAGTTTTTGGTCAGTGGATAGCCACACCACTTTGATCCAGACTGAAGTATCTCAACAATTATTTGATGGATTGCCATGATTTATTTATTTATTTATTTTTTTTTTACAGACATTCATGGTCTCCAGAGGATGAACCCTAATGACTTTGGTGGTCTTCTGACTTTTCTTCTAGCGCCACCATGAGGTTGTGGTTTTGAGTGAAATATCTCAGCAACTATAACATGAATCGCCATAAACTCTGGTACACACATTCATGCCCTCCTCAGGATGAAGTATAGTCTTTTTGTTGATCCCCTGACTTTTCATGTAGCAGCATCATCATGTCAAAATGTAAAAGAAAACATTCCCATCAGCCTCAGCTGTACTTTGTGTTTAGTGCTAATTAGCAAATGTTAGCATGCTAAGACGCTAAACTAAGATGGTGAACAGGGCAGACATTATACCTAAACATCAGCATGTTAGCATTGTCACTGCGAGCATGTTAGCATTTAGCTCAAAGCACCGCTGTGCTTAAGTAGCCTACAGCCTCACAGCGCTGCTAGCTTGGTTGTAGACTGTTAAGCTGCCTGTAAACTCCATCAGAACTGCTTGTCGGATGGTCGAACGGCATCAGAAACCGGTGTCCGACAGTTTCTGTAACTTTTCGAAATCGATAATCTGACATTTACACTCAATTCACGCCGTGATTGGCCAGCTGTGCGGAGGTGAGAAAGGGGCCAGGGTTTGAACTTCCCGCTCGAGCTCTTACACACTTATTTCTGTCACTTTTCACGTGAACAAACGAGTGCAACCCTATGAACGCCTTCCAGGAGAGACTGTCTGAAAATACATGCCGTTATCCCCGTATTTAACCAATATCACGTCTTCCCCTCTCTAAGATGGCCGGCCTTTCACTCTGGCTTCCAGTGTGGTCGTTAACAACTGGAACAACACGGAAAACACGTCAGAAAACACGTCATATGAGCCACTTCTATTCTGGCATAACCCGACTATTAGTCTTGTTTGAATACATTAAGGGGACGTGTTTAAGCTAAAAGAGATGTTAAGTTCAGGGTTCGTACAGCTTTTAAAGAGTAAAAATTAAGCACTTTTCAAGCACTTTCAAGGTACCTAAAACAAAGGTTTCCAGACTCTGGAAGCCATTATCATCACATCTAAATTGTTACTATAAACACCAGGAGACAACAAAGAAATATGACAAAGGGATCGTATCATTTAAAATATTATATTTTTGGTTTACATGAGTGATTGTGTCAATGACGAAAAACCAGATTATGTTGAAAAATCAAGCATTTTTCAAGGAGTATATTTGAATTCAAGCATATTCATAACCTTGAAAACATAACGGTTACAAGTAAGCACTTTCCAAACTTTCAAGACTTTGTACGAACCCTGTAAGTTGCTCTTTAAGTATTTTTTGGGGCACTTTCTTGCCTTTATTAGATAGTAGACAGACTCAAACCGGGGACATTGCGATCACATGGTTGCCATTTAAGACCGAGTTCTGTGGTCTACAACGTTGATCACGAGTTGTTAACTGGCTCCATTTACTGCTGCTCATGTTCGTCAGACAAGCCACTGGCTCGGACATCTCTATCCATCTCTGTCGTTGTCCATAGACTAAACTAAGTGGCAGTAACAATGGCTTCACTCATACCGCCTTATGTCACAATCTTTGAACCTTCCCTTTAAAGTTGATGATCAGCAGGTCTTTTCTTATCTGCTGGAGAAAAAAAAACCATTTACATGAACTCGTGCTGTATATGTCTGGGTGTGTATATGGTGCCCGTGCGCACCAGTGTGTGTTTCAAACTGTACTAAATAAAGAAACTGCATATTCTCTATTGTATATTTTAAAATATTTTGTATTTGATGCCTCGTCTAGTGTGTATAGCACGTGGAGTATGTCTGCTCCGCTCTCTGGTGGGGAGTGCACAGTTTGGGTGTGTTGAGTGTGTCAGTCCGTGTGTGTGTGTGCGTGTGTGTGTGTGTGTGTGTGTGTGTGTGTTTGTGTTTGTGCACTCTGCACTCTCTCCGGTGTTCATCTGAAATCGGCAGGAGTTGTGACAGCTCATCTAGAATGTCATGGCTAGACTCTGGCAGACCCTGAGGACTCCTGCAGGGTGAGCGGGCCGCCTCTGATAATTTGTCTAGCAGTCTCGGTGATGACAGCCCGCCGGCCGTACGGCCTCAGCGTCACACAGCTCCCGAGACCTGAGGTGGAAACCCGGCGTTCAGGGCTTATCAAAACCACTCTGTGCTGCCATGATGCGAGGCTACAGAAGCCTTTCCTCAATTTATTTGTCTTGCTTTTTTTTTGCTCGAGCAGGGGGTGGGAATTAAGGAGTACAGGAGGGATGGCTCTTTGCATTGAGAGTGTGGACTCTGCGAGCTTGTGTGTGTTAGCGGAGACTGAGAGGAGGAGGAGGGGGCTGAAGAGGGAGAGTCAGAATTTGTAGACACAGACACAGATGGAATAGTTTACCTCCTCTGGCCCAGACTTGACTTCCAATGTCTGACCTGTTGTAACCCACATTCTGTTCGCAGTGCTCCTAGAGTGGCACAGACTTCCCACTGGTGTTTTTCTAGGACTGCTATGCTACCGCCGCTGTCCCTCCCTCCTCACCATACCTGGCGGGGGCGGCACAGTGAGGTGTCTACAGCCGGGAGAGGCTCCAAAAGCCAGCCAAGGCTTCTCTCAAATTCATTAGGGCCCCCACACACAGACAGACTGCACTTCAAGGGGACTTCGAGACTAATAGCAACTACAGATTTTGTTATTCTAAATCTCTCACACACAGACACTTTGCTCAAATTCAAACACATGGTATTCATTTCAAAACCCCTACTCTGTGTAGTTACACATTGAGTTCTTTGGTGAAAAACAGAATATGAGAGGAAAACACAGCGTCAGGGCTGATTTCCTGATGGCCAATCTGGTGGCTGTGGGTTGAAATCCCGACTTGACACACACACACACACACACACACACACACACACACACACACACACACACACACACACACACACACACACACACACACACACACACACACACACACACACCTTGAACTTTCACACACATTTATCAGAACCTGAAGCAAGCTTTGGATCTGACAAAGTTCGGTTTCATCACTCCTGGTGCAAAGAAGCATTTTCAGCATTTTAGTGTCTCATCTAGGCTGCTCTTACTATTATAACAAATGGTTTATTTTACAATCTCTTACAGTCCGGCGTTCACTGGGAGGGCATCAATAGGAATAACACAATGTAAACCCAGCAGAGGCTAATGAAAAAGGCCCTTCCCTGCCAACTTGTCATGCTTGAACTTCATCGTCCACACAACAGTGCGTTTGCCAAGCGGCTTCTTGAACTCTCCAGGAGCACTCAGGACTCTGGTGTGCTCACATGCTGCTCGGTGCTGCTGCTAATATTTGCTAGAGTGAATAGTGTCGGTGATTTAAAGCTCAGCCAGACTACTTACACGGCAGCTATTTCATTCTGTCGCATCCAGTATTCTGTTTCCAAAAGGCATTCACACACACACTGTATCATAAAATACTGGCAAAAATGGCCTCCTAACTTAGGTTGTAACAAATAATAAAGTTAAAAAAAAAGCTTTAACAGACAACCTATAAATCTAACCTGATAAAGAAATGATGAAAAACTATTTAACATTTAAATTAAAGTTTAACCATCTTACATTCAGTTCATTTAACTATCAAGTGAAAGCAGCACTAGACAATAATCCAGGAGTTTATATATCTGTGTATCAGTTCAACTTGGTGTCATTTCATTAGTGAGTAGATTGTGTGATTTCTGTCATGGTTTCCTACTAACAGATGCAGTCTTACTGTAAAAGCCCTGGATTGTTAATAAGTACCAAAAGAACCAGTTGTTCTCATGACCGCTTCCTATTACTCAGCCAGGTAATGCTGGGAGTGGGCTCGAGCATTTAATTTCTACATTTCAATATTTCTACATTACATTAAGCTATTTTTTCTTCCCACTGTATCAGTTACTGTGATGCTTGACACATTATCACGTTATGAAGTTATTACGGCAAACATTAGCACACTGCCAACTGCCTATTTACACATCCAGACACAAAGCAACATTAGCATTCTTTTGTAGTCATGTTTCTGTCCACCTAACGAATGTAAGTCTGATTTTCACTCTGTTAGCTCTGTTTTTGGACTCCACCAACTCCTGTGTTGGGAAATATCTGGCTCTTTAGCTGCTAAATGCTCCACTATGTTCACCAGCTAGTCTCTAACTGTGTCTTTCGGCTGTTTGGTGTACAGCGGGTTTATTGGAGCTTTGATGAGAGCGATGAGACTGAGCCAAACAGTTAAGTTGTGGGTCTTAAAACCAAAACAATGAGCTGAAAGATGCTAAAATGCTCTGCAGAGCTGAGGGGAACCGGGGAGTATTAACGTCATGGTGTGACCCGTGCCTGACCAAACTCCCGAACCCTGAGATCAACAGTAGATGTTATAGATGTAAAACGTAGCAGGATTCTGAAACTTTATGGCCAGTTTTGAAAGTTTTTGGTAGATAGTTTTGGAGAAATTGACATTTCCAGAATTTGTTTGAAAATTGGACCAGTGACAACAATGACAAGTGTGTTGCTGGTGCAAGTATTATTTCCACGATTTCCAAGCCCAACAAGCCTCGGTTTAGCAAATATTAGCTAGAGTGACGGTAGCCAGACCAGCAGCAATGGTGGTGAGTGCGCTGCCATGCCAGATGACACACAGATCCAACTTCAAATACTATTAGAAACAGTGGTAATGATGCTGATGAGGATAGCCAACATCTGAACAAGGTGCTGTGTTTATTACTCTTTTCTTTTCGTTCACCATTTTGGCTTCAGTAAAACCCCGAATGTTGCATGCAATCTCCTCTCAGCCCCAAATGGAAGCTACTGTACTGTACGAATGGACTAAAAAGAGAGAAGACTGGGCCATGGCAAATAAATTCAAACTAACTTAAGAATGTTTTGATCCCACGATGATAGATGACCATAAAACTAAGGAAATAAAGAAAATTCTCTTATATATCTTAAATGGTATCAGGCTCACTGACCATCCTTTGTCATCATCCTCTGCCAGCTCCTCCACGTCCTCCTCTGGAGCTTCGGTGATGGCCGAAGACAGCTTGGACTTAAAGCGATTGAGGAGGGCCAGTGTCTACCAGAGAGATCAGACATAATTAATATATACAGAACAAGGGGCAAACTTAACTAGGACAGTAAGTCCAGGACGTAATGACCACATATTGAGTTCTTTTACCTGCTCTTCTCTGCTTGAGCCTTTCTTCCGTTTCTGCTTCCTGAGCTCTTCGTACTTCTTTCGTCCCTCCATGTACTCGGCCACGGCCTCGCTGGACGGCTTTTTATCCACTGGAGAGACAAGAGAGACATCACTGCTGATTACTATTAACTCTTTATTTACTTTATCTAAATCCTAGATGGATGTGGCAATATTAAAGCAAAAAACAACAATACAACTGTCGAGTATGTTAAATAACTTTTGTCTACACATGCTGTTGTCTTAGCTAAATTTCCCACTACACAAAATCAAAGATTGCTTGACTAATTCTTCATTGATAATGCCACTGGTGTCAATTGATGATTTAGTTGTGCAATCAATCAATCAATCAACAAAACAAGAAACTCACACTGCCCTGAAACACCCAATCCCCACCCACCACCATTTCCTGCTCTGCACGAGACATAAAAACTACAGGGTTTAAAATAATAAAAATACAAAAAAATTAGGATATTTCCAGCAAAAGAAAAGCTGTCATTCACACTGATGGCTCAAAAGAGTTACTAAAAGAAAATTGGTTATTTTTTAGGTTAAGTAACAAATGTGGCTGCATTTATCTTAGCATCTGATAGGTCGAGAAACATAACCAGACATAATGATATTTTCTAAATAGTTTTACCATAAAAAGAAAAAGACAACGTTTTGAAAAAATCTGGGAATGAACACACACTTCCTATGGAAAGAGTACGCCATCACAAACATCTTAAAATGACAGAAATGACAACATAATTACAACATAATTTCATTATTCATATTATTGTTCTTTAATTACAAAGCAGATAGCTTAGTCATATTTTAGTGGCCAAATAGTTTTTAGGTGTGCAATCTTCCCTATTTTTTCCCTTTCTAAGGCATCTTCCACAACTAAAATGACGTGGCAACTACAACATCTAACTATTTGAAGAAATCTTGAATTAGAGCAACTAGACGCTCCCTGATGCTACAAGCCGAAAACGTTTGGGGAGAAGACACTTGACAGACGAGGAGCTAATAAATGGGCAGAACGAAGAAAAAGATAAATGGAAGTGAAGCTTGTCAAGCTGTGACAGTCGCTGCCGTACATGATGGGCAGTCCTCTCATCTCAGACTGACATGCTCTGTGTGAATCCGTACTGCTGCCCACCTCCACAAAGATGTAGTGGACTAAAGCTCCAACCTGGAAACCCCTCACTGTATCTCAGAGATGACCCACATTCCGGCTGCTACCTTACACCCAAACCTTATGTAATCGATCGCTCCCAGGCAAGGAGAGACCCCTTTAATCCTTAGCATGGACATATGTGCACTTCATTCTCTTGGTTTAAAACAAGTCATTAAACTGGTGTTACTGAAATATTAGCAAGGAGTCAAATCTTTTTATAAATACATGTTTAGTTTATAAAATGTTTATAAAACAGAAAACTCTTCTTTTTGAGAATTATGTCTGATATAGAAACAAGAGCTAAATTAATTGAGTGAAAGAGAATTAATCGGCAGCTATTTTGATAACAATTCCAACTTCAAACATTCTCCGGTTCCAGCCTCTTTAATGTGAGTGGGTTCTACTTTTCTCTTCTTCATATCATTCTAATCTGAATATCTTTAGCTTTTGGACAGTTGTTTGGACAAAATGACACTTATTTTCTGTTTTTCTTAATCTTCTGTGATAGTAGACCATTGGTCGGACGAAACAAGACATTTCAGGACGTCACCTTGGGCTTTGGGGAAATTGTGACAGATATTTTCACTACTTTCTGGCATTTTATGGACTAAATGATTAAAGTAAAGTAAAAATAATCGTTAGGTGCTGCTCTAATAGGAACATGAGGGCTTAAAATTTAAAATTGGACACTACAGCAGCTACAAATTATTCCCCAGCATTGACAGAGAGAGTCAATGCTGGGGAATAATTTTCCACCAACTGTCCTCCTCTGCAGTGTGTGTGAAGTAGTCTCACATCCTGAGCGAAAGGAGAGACAATCAGCATGCTGACATTGGTGTCTCATGCAGTCAATGTGCTTCTGTAAATCTCCCCCCGGCTCAGACTGTGGAGTCACAGAGTGGCAGACAGTGAGTACAGTCTGCTGGCTGGCGGGGCGCTTTCTTTCCACGACAAAATGTGATGTCAAACACACGGCGAGCCCCCGGGGACGGCGTCACCTCGCTCGCCAAGCTGTGCCACTTCTGACTGGACGCTGTGACACATTCAGCTGCACCAAATAAATGATGTAACAGAGAAAACACTTGTCATTTAATAAGAGCTGCAATGTGAATGTGTATTTATTTATACAGCCGTTAATCACGAGCAGTAAAGTCTCGGAGGGCTTGACTACGAAAAGATAAAGTGCTTACTGAGATCCACTAATAAACACGAAATTACAGAAGAAATGCAACAACGTAAACATACAGGAGAAAGACAGAGTTTAAGACACAGAACTCCACCACCAACTAGAGATTCTACCACAAAAAAAAACTGCAAAGAAAACATTATTAGGGCAAAATATACATTTAAATAATTAATAAAACAGACCATGTTTTATACAGGTCAGCTGTTATACTGCTTACATAAAAAGGTAAGAATTATTGGCACTGACAAACACAGATTTTATTATAAATACAAAGTCCACTTGTGTATCTTTCAATAAAACAATTTTATGCTGCAGTGAAGAAATTATAGTCAGAGTTTGGCCTCAGTCTCTCCAAAACGAAGGCAAGTCTCTTTACACTGAGCAGCTGTCACTGAAAAATGATCCTAAAAGGTACAAACACACTAGAGTTAGATGAGATTGTCCACTAAGTATGAAGCTACAGCCACGAGAATGTTAGCTTAGCTTAGCATAAAGACTGGAAACAGGGGGAAACAGCTAGCCTATCGACACCTCTAAAGCTCACTAAGTAACACCTTTGATCTCGTTTGTTTAATCCGTACAAAAACCGCACTGTAAAAACAACAAGATGTGGTTTTACAGGAGGTTATGTGTGGGACTATATCTTGGCTGGGAGCCGTCACCGTGAGAGTCTTCACACAAAAACATAACATGTTAATGCTTCCAGTCTTTATGCTAAGCTAAGCTAACTGTTTGCTGGCTCTAGCCTTATATTTAACGTACAGATGTGAGAGTGTTACTGCTCTTCTCATCTAACTCTCAGCAAGTTAAATATTTAAAAAAAGCATTGTTTCATTAATACAAATAAAGCAATATAAATATAAAATGCTAATTTCTAAAATAGTCATTTATGACCCCCGTATCGGAAGATATTTCACTTGTGTAGTTTGTGTAGTTCTTTGGCAGAAGTCACATATTCATGTTGAGGAGCTCAGGAGGAACGTAACAACGAAAGGCCTCTGTCCCACGGGACGTTTGTGTCAGCTATCATTTAACAAAGTTCGTACAGCTTTTTAACAGTATAATTTAAACACTTTTCAAACACTTTCAAGGTACCTAAACCAAAAATTTCCAGATTCATGAAGCCTTTATCATCACATCTAAATGTTACTATGAATGCCAGGAGACAACAAACAAATATGACAATGGGATTGTTTCATTTCAAATATGAAAAGATTATATAGAGGGGTAGAAGCTGAACCACGGTAAAGAAAAAACAATCACACAGAGCAGGAGTATATACACACACATGTATATGTGTATATATATATATATATATATGTGTATATATATATATATATATATATATATATATATATATTCGAATTCAAGCATATTCTCAACCTTGAAAACATAACTGTTAAAATTAAGCATTTTCCAAACTTTCAAGCCTTTGTACGAACCCTGTTTTAAGAAAACCAAGCAATTATTCATGTTTCTCTGAGCTTTCAGGCTGCGAAATCCTGCAAATACTGAGCAATCACTGGAATTTCCCAACACAGCCCTGGAAATATAAGCGCCACACTTTCCCCACTTCCCGCGGTGTCAACATGGAAGTCTGCTCCGCTGCTCGAGGGGCAAACCCTTTTTCTCTTGATTTATGAGACCAACAAGTGATCCCCCGCCCCCCCAGTCACCTCTCCTGCAGCCTGTGACATGCTGGATGCTGACTGATGATGCCCCGAGGTCCTACGTGAGGAACAAACATCGCCCTCTCCAGCTGTTGTCCCTAACTACTATCTTTGAGTTTGATGGCCTTTCTAACTACATTCCTCCCCTCTCCTGTCACCTGGGCTCAAGAGAGCTACAAATTAAGCTGCTGGTGTTGTAGCAACCAGAGGCTGACAAACGCCTCTTCTATGGGATAAAAGGTCACCCTTGTCTTATAAATAATCAAACATTTTGAAAGAAAAGTAAAAACCAGCAGGGCGCCAACCTGTGAGGCAACATTAGCGCCTATTATCAATCAAAAACACATCAAAAATGATTTTGTCAGTTAGTTTTGGGGTCAACTATCACCAACTATCCATCTTCAATTATGCAAGAACAAAGACTGCTTAATATTTCACAAGTGTCCTGTGACCTGCATATTGAGAAGGCAAAATAACTAATGCTAATCTTGATCACAGGTCACTGGCATTTCAAATATCATTCTGCTGCAACGTTTCTTCAAAGTCAACAATATGCAACAGGCAGAGGTGACAGGCATTACCTGTGTAATATCTACGTGGGATGAAGACTGCTGCCACGTCTTTCAGGGCGGGTACTGAATGGACGGTGGTTTCAGAACGGCTCTCTTATTTTTGGCTCTGGCACCCAGCGGTCACGCCAAGAGAGAGAAAACCAGACTACAGGAACATGCTAGAATTTATGTGCTGAAAACTGAAGTGATGACTGATGAAAATAATAATTCAAAAAGGTAAAAAAAAAGAAAAAGAAAAGAGACAATTTGCTTTTCACTCCAATCAAGTTTACTCACATGCCAGCCATATGGGCGGCTGCTGGTGGAGGAGGATGAGGGGATGGTCAAGAGTCACATAACCATTCATAGCAATATTACAGAAAGTTAGACCATTGCAGTGAGAAATCTTTACTCTATTTGGTGTCTTCTCATGTGTTTATTTTATGCATCCATGGGCTGGGTACAACAGACGGAAATAATAAGAACAAGAACTGCCTCAGTATTTGTTTCAGCATGACTGTATTACACTGTAAGTAAGTTTAAGCTTCATAAGTGGTTTCCACAGCCATGGATGAGGTCACACATTAGCTTCAGTAGCTGCAGTCGTGCCGTAGCCTGAATTAATGGCAAAACTGTGGGAATGTATTGATCTCAAAACAAATAGCAACCACTTTACACTGACGCTGATATAACAAATATAAAAACATCTTAGAATAGAATGCCTTTATTGTCAGTGCACAATGAAATTAGCTGTGCAGCTCCTAAAACGGTTAATTTAACATTCCACACGCATCCATACAGACAAATAATAAAAAGATTTTTAAAAAAAGATAAAAAGAAGCAATTAAAAGAAGTGGCATATATTGTACTTGGAGTCTAACCTTAATTTAAAACCAAAGAATGAAAAAGAACAAAAGTAAAAACATTATGGCAACTATTACGACAAAAACTGTGCTGCAAAAAATTCATGCAACGATCGGTCACCTCTTTGTCCTACTGTGGAACGAGATTTGATTTTCTTTGTCTCATGTGATAGGAAACTGAATATGTTTGGGTCTTTGGACTGTTGGTCACACAAAACGAACAATTCTGGAGACGTCACCTACGACTGAAAAAAATTGATTCAGTCATTTTTTCTATTTTCAGGCATTCTATAAACCAAATGATTGATTAATTAATCAAAAAAGAGAAAAATTGTTAGTTGCAGCCCTAAAACCTACATCACATGTGGCCCCACTGAACCTACAGCGACCAGTATGAGAAGCATGTGAGTGAAAAGAGACCAGAGGTTGAGCTTCACAGAGAGGTCAGAGCACAACCAGGAGAATGATTTAAGCTTTAAGGGATGGCAGTGTCAGTGTGAGCTTTAAAGTACGCGTGCAGCTCTAACTGCAGCGCTGCTTCTCCAGTGGGATGAGATAAAACGAGCCCTCACCACGGTGTTCTTCTGCGGCTGAGCTGAGTTTCCAGATTTACAGCGTTCAAGCAGACATCCATCTCCCCCTGCAGTGGCCTTTGGCCCATGACATCTAAGAATTCCATCTAATGGAATTAACTTTTGCTTCCAACACAGAAATGTAATGAGGAACTCTTAAAAGAAACTCCTGCCTCTGGCTAAGCTGCCAGATGAGCACAAAACAAAAGGTCCCTGGCAGAGTTTAAATACCTTGTAAGATAATGGAGGAGCTTAGGCTAGTTGCCACTCGGTATAACAATGCAGGGCTGTTACTGACTCAACACTTGAGTTTATAACTGGGTCTGTTAAGAGAAGGCCTCTTTCTGCTGAGGATGTTTATAGAAACAGCTTAACTCTATGCAGATATCACCAAGAGCAACACATTAAGTCAGAGACACCGGCAGAATCTTACTTAATCTTAGTATTAAAGTACAATGTAATGATTGTATTTTGTGCTCTTTCACCTAAAATCTTGAACCAATCAGCTGCAGGTCAAGAGTGGGCTCAGCGTCTGTGTTTAAAAACATAAAACCATCAGTGTTTGTGGAGACAAAAACAATGTTTTCATGGTCTCTTTTTTTTGGGTAAATTTTGGCTGGTGGTAATCCCACAGTTAGGCTGGTCCCTGCAGAACCCCCCGCGATCTATTTTGTTTTGTTGCACAACATTATACGCACAACCTCAAGCTAACCCCTGCGCCTAAGTGGTTTTTGGTAATTTTCAAAAATGTGTTTCAGCATCAGCAAAAATCCAAAGATTGACGGCATTATGACAGGCTGCAGTGCGGTGGAGACCCGAGGAGATTTGGGGGCAGATTTTTACTGACTCTCATTGGCCAAAGCTGCAAACTAACAAACACACAAAGGGCTTGATGTGCAACTATGGCGGCCACTCAACCCACGCAATTTTCTGTGAGCTTTAACACCAAAAATGCAGACCCTTGAGGGGGAAAAAATAGACGTCTGCAACTAATTGACAAAATCAGAGGGTTGCCTGTCTTAGTGTCTATTAGCGGAGAATGTAGCACGGACCACCCTCTTGGAGACTTTGTTCACACTTAGAGCTCTGTGGTGAAAGAATTCTCTTTCAAACATCCTTAAAAAGCACCTAGTTGTGGTATGATACATGTAGAGTATATTATCAACCAGCAATAAATTCACAGTATAATGGGTAACAGTGATACACATTCATCAGTAAATGCAGGGGAATAAAATCTGTTCACATACCCTCCTTGACTTCATCCGCTGCAGGTTTTAAACTTTCTTCTTTCCTTTGCTTTATGGCCTGTAGTTCCTTCTTCAACTGCCGCGCCTCTTTCCGTAATTCATCACTGTGAGGGGAGAAATGAGGTTGAAGAATATAAACTCAACATATATACCTGCCATAAAGGATTACACCTGTAACAGACAAGAACGATGACAGAGCAACAGGTTCGCAGACAAAAGTAAGTCATAACAAATGTATTATAGTGAAAAGTTAAAAGCAGACTTTTGGCTCCACTGGCTCCTGCTGTAAAAGAAGCATATACATCATTTAAAATATATTACCTGAATACCCTCAATGTTACTGGTGTTCGCAAACAAACATCAATTGTTCTGAAACTTGCCTCTCAATATTTAACGTCCATGGCTAATTATGTGGGTATATAAAACAAACATAAAACACTCTGCGCAAGTGTCAGAATGAAGAATGTACATTAAAAGCGTGTGTTACTCCAATATATTTGATGGAGCCTTAATAAAGTAATTGTTCCCCCCTCCAGGCTCCTGGAAAGCACTAGAAGGGGAGCTGAGGTTGAGCCGACTCAAGTGAGAAAAATGTCAATGTGTTTCTTATTTTGAGATGAGTAATTGTCATTGTAAGTCTTTAAAGCTGTAATGTTTAACCTATTAAAATGCTGTCACTGAACAGTGGTAATGAATACAGATCTGTGCTCCACCTTGTACAGCAAAATATTTCCAAAATACATGCATGTGAGGGAAAATGCAACTAAAACCTTCATATAATGCACAACCTAATTTCAATGTTTCAAATCTTATATTCTGCTGTCTGAGGCTTTTAAATATTAATTTTGATTAGTTTCACATTAAGTACAGAGCTGTAAAAATATTATTGTTTTGCAAGTCACAAGTAAGTCTATAATCTTGGCAATTAAGTCCCAAGTCAAGTCCCAAACCATGAGCAACAAGTCCCAAGTCAAGATCAACAAGTCCCAAGTCAAGACCCAAGTCAAGACCAACAAGTCCAAAGTGAAGTCCCAAGTCAAGACCCAAGTCAAGACCAACAAGTCCAAAGTGAAGTCCCAAGTCAAGACCAACAACTCCCAAATCTAGCCCTACAAAATTCAAGACTGACAAGTCCCAATTCAGGTCGAAGTCCAAAATATGCTTTGAGTCCTAAACAAGCCACACCCTTCACACCATTGGTGTTAAAGTCAAAGTCAAGCTGCAAGTCTTTTAAAGACATCAGATTCATTACTTGAGTCCGACTCGAGTCCACATCTCTGCACAAGCACGCAGTGAATCTGCATGCAAAGCAGAGCCCAACACTCTGGATGAAAGCCATGTCATATTATTGCACGTTGTGTGCAACAAACTACATTAACGTCCTGTGATACAAGAAATACACAACTGTCAAATGCTGTTAGTGGCAGCAGTAATGAAAAGCTTTATACTTCCTTACTCCAAGTGGCACAACATTAAGTATTACAGGCACTGCTCATGTCCAGCCACCCTTATAAAACCTTCAACTGGATGACAGAGGCAAGCCAAGGCACATCCTTGCTTCCTCGACTCAAGGTAGCGTCCTCTTTGGCAGGTGGCCCGAAGCCCAGCTCATGCAAGGCTAACTGCTAGAAGTCTGAAGCAGGGCCAGAAATGCTGATTATTGTTCCCTTTCACATGATTGAGACTACTGCCAGTTGCAGAGCAGATATGTTATGTTAGGAAATGATAATATTTTTGTACTGCCTGACAGCTCTGTTTTTGTCCCATTCTCTTGCAGATCCACAAAGCACAGGTAAGCTGCACAGTCTGGGCCCCTGGCCTAGAAACATGTGAGGCATCTCCAGACCAAACAATGGCTGCCTTTGTTTCTTACATCTGCTTCTCCGGACTGACATTCATTTATATCCTTTTCTTTCCTTTTATCTGGAACTTTCATCCTTCAGTTTCTAGCTTTCCAACACTCACGTTACCTTTGTTTCATTCTCTGACACTGTCTGTGGCAAAGCATCGAGGCATCAAACTGAGTGATATTTTAACCGTAAGTGCCAGAGCTGTGGCTGTGACTTGATGTCATGCCTCTTCCTCGTTAGCTTCCCTGCTGCTCCCGAGGACACACATGAGGAAACAGTCAGACATAGAGTTGTTAGTCCTCTCTTTTCCTGAAGAAAAAATGTTGCAGCTGAATCCAGACTGAGTTGCCAAGAGCGGAGCTGGTTGGCAGAGTCAGACTTGGCCTGTGTGAGGAAGTCGCCTGCTCAGCTCTGTCTAGAAGCAATGACAACAAACCTCTTTTCTGAGACACACACTTTATATACAGTATGGTGACTCAGGTGTGACAAACCAGAGGTATAATAATTCAAATACTATAGCTGCCATTCAGAACTTTACACAAGAGGTAAAGCCTAGTATATTTAATAATAATACAATTGATATTATTTTTTGCCTAGTACACCTTGATTCAAGACAGTATATTGACATCCATTAAAAGTAAACATAGACATGTTTATCTTCTGTTTAAAATGAGTAATTACTGCAGAAAGTGGGCAAAATAACATGAACATGAAGTAAGTGATGGTCTGCATTTGAAGAAGGTTACTTTTTGCCAAGTTACTTCAACTCTCTTTGGAATATGTCATCATGATTTTTGAGACTTTTTTGAGGACTTAATATGACTCGTGTGCAGCCACCTCTGTAACTGGGTTGTCAGGTCCTTGAAAAAGAATATTTTACATGCTATGTCTCCCTCTATAAATGACTATTACAAAGGCAGCTATACATATTAGTCATAAAGGTGAATAAAAATGTGTTGTATTGGTCAGACTGAACAGAGGCTGTACAAATTGCCATTTTTTGAGTCAAAGCAGCAGAGGCAGAGATGTCCTGATTTTAGTCCCTAGTATCAGTCAAGCTCCAAAAATGCTGGATCCTACACTTACCCATAATGCAACTTTCTGGTAAAGATTTGTAGTTTTCAAGCTCATAGTCTCCAGAGTTATTTTCTCAGACTAGAACCACAAGCAACAACATACATCTGTTTTCACAGGCTGTATAGTTCCCCTTTAAGCGGGTTTTCAGTGCAACAGAAATCAACTTACAGATGTGCAACAAGGCCAGATACCTGCTGCCTGAATCACTGTTGTACCTGTAGCAAACCCCTCAAACTCATGTAATGTGACAAGGGAAAAAATCTTAAAAATCATGCTATCAAAGACAGGCAAACAAAACTGCATTAGCAAAGAAGAACAGTGGTCACAAGCCGATACCTAATTGGATTATTGCTCACAAACTATGACCTCAAAACTAACCTGGAATGAGTCTAAAAAAGAAATGCTGAACATTATAGGCTTGACAATGGTAGTATCTATCGCACGGCTATTGTATTAGATTGCATTATATTGTATATATACACACAGTATAAATATATGCACATTGTTTGATGCATCATTGTGTCCTCTACTTGTCCAGTTCAGACTTCAGAGAGGCCTCCTTGACATGACTTCTGTGTGTTTTAGTAACTATGAGTCAAGTATGACGCAAGACTCTTACTTGAACACGGTCCAGCCTCTTCTGCAGGACTGAGAGGTGAGGGTTTTTATGCATATATATTCTACAGTGAGGAACACTTTGGACTGAGTGATCATTTTCTGCCTGCCTTGACACGCTGCCACTCGGAAAACAAGAGACGTTTCCCAGGCAACAGCCAAACAATCGGCTCCACAGCCCCGGTGCCAATAAAGAGGAAGAGGTCAGAAAGGACAGGAAAAGCCCCAACAACACCTGTTAGGACACACCTTGGGGCTCAGCAAATTCCTCTCAAGACCCTCACATCACAACACTACAAATTATTTTGTTTCTGCTGACTTAAGAATAATGTGAGAACCATATTTTTGACTTGACTAGATAAATCACAATTTGTTGAACTATATCAGGAGTATTTTTGAGCTCTTGATTGAGGCAGATACCGTTAATAGTATTTCAGATTTAAAAACATCTGATCATCATAATCTAATAATAACTACATAACATAAACAGAGGACCCCTTAGATTTGGTTATTTAAAAATTGTGACCAAGATATGTACTGAGCAGGACTTTCTACCTATCAGTGCTCTCTGGTGGACAAACTATGCAGTGATGATATCAATCATGGGGCAATAATATATACACGATACTGATATGTCTGTGATAAACTAAGATCGGGCTGTAATTCAAATGTGTCCGACTAATGTCGTTAGAGTTGAAACGATTAGTCCATGTTTAGTCGATCGACAGAAAACTAATCTGCAACTATTTTGATAATCGATTAAGTAATTTTTATAGAAAAAATGCTACAAATTCGTGGGTTCCAGCTTTTCAAATGTGAGAATTTGCTGCTTTCCTCCAATTTATATCATTGTAAACTGGATATCTTGGAGTTTTGGGCTGTTGGTCGAACAAACAAAGACACCTTGGGCTCTGGGATATTGTGATCAGCACTTTTCAATCATCACGTCAATCAGTAATAAAAATAACTGTTAGCTGCAGCCTCATATGTCGTAAATGCTCATTTTCAAATGGCAAAGCTTGACTAATGCTAGCAAGGAGTGAGTTTTATTTTCCTCATTCTGGTTTGCTCTTCATTAGTTCAAACTTAGCCTTATTATTACGTTAGTAAGATTTACACATCACTGAATCAAAACAGGTTGCACAACACAAACTAGTTCTTACGTACAGATCAGATGTTACTAAACACGGACAGGTGTAACTGTTGCGTAGCTAACTGAAAGAACCAATGTTAGCTTGCTAACATATGACCTGTTTAGACTGAAGAGTAAAAGAGGTCATATCAAATATGGTCGACACATTTGATCAAAATGTTTAAAGATGATGTAATTCAATTCACACAACACAATATATCTCAAATTACGAAACGTTACGCTAATAACGTCAGACTAAATGACTAGCCAAATAGCATTGGTTAGATTAGCATAACTGGATAATTTCTCATTCTAAACTGCATGAATACCACTCACACATATTTCTCTATGTATACATATACAAATAAGTTACACCTACACTTCCAAAGGATTAGCACTTAATATACAGAATGGCCCTTAAGACCGTTATTTTTGGCGGTTATGTTAATGCCTGTGACACTACAGCGACTTCCTGTTGACACAGTTGATTGCTTTTGATTGGACGGCTCTACAGATGTTTCCTTGCAACCAATTTATACATTACTGAGGTCTTTACTAGCTAAGACATTCCTCAAGACACATCCGTCCATCAATTTATCCATTCAATAGGACTCTCCATCTGCCAGCAGGAGCAGAGACTCTGATGGTCATTTAAAAAACATTACAGGCCAAGCTGAGGGAGAAAAGCCACTCTGATGTTGTCATTAGTTGCAAGATAAACAGACCTAAATGGGCAAATTATAAATCCTTTTTGTGAATCCCTACTAGTCACAGCGGCCTGGGTCTACTTGGGGGCTGCCAGCTACTGTCACTCTTTCAGAAAATCTAAAAAAAAAAGTGAAACCCAGAGAGCTGTGGATGATTAACTTTTCATAAAGAAAGCATATGAAGTGATTGGCAGGAGACCAAGACCTCTCTCATGACTCAGAAACTTGCATTTAATACTCCAGTGTCTGGCAGGAGTCTGAGGCTGACACAGGAATTCGACAACCTTAAAAATAGTACACTGATGACTGTATGGTTCATCAAAAATTCAATCGTTTTACAAAACCTGCCTTTTTTGGATTTCTTTGTATTCTAATTTTCTAGCCTTCAAGTGACTTTAAGAAACGTAATAACTGATAAAGTCAAAGTGTTTTAAGTTTAAATATAGCCACAGAATGATTTCAACAAGTCAAATGTATATCTAAAAGTAAAATTTAACAAAATTTAAGTACACCACAAGGATGGCAGCAGCAGCAGCTTCTCCCTGCTATGGTGGACTCAAACAAGTCTAAAGACCGAGCAAGTGATGTGGATGAATGTGCTAGAATAACAAGATGGCTGGGTGAACTCCCCTCAGGGGGCACTCCATGGCTTGGTCCAAAGCCAAGGAGAACTGTGAGCTGGAGTGGAGGAATCCAACCTCAACGCAGGAATTTGCATGACTTTGCAGAGTGATCTAGACCAACGCATTACCCACGCAGCGGACCAAGGTTCCGCTTTTAGCGCGATTCATCAACCTCGCAATTACTGACTGCATCCTTTGGCTTTCTGTTAGTTAGTCATGATGGAAGAAAGCAATGAATCTTGTAGATTATTTAGTGTTTCTTGTCTTGACATTTATATCAGTTACATTTGGTCATGAATTTTCTATTCCTCTTGAATATTTTGCTTGTCTGAGAGTAAAAGGCACAGTAAATGTGCACATTGTCAAATGTTGACATTGATCACAGTCCAAGTGGCGTTCTGCTGGTTTTTTATTAATTTTCAAAAAGTCTAAACCCCCTCGTCCTAGACACCGCCGTCTGGAACAGTTTCCAGCGAGCAAGTGCCCCATATGGGGCAGACATGCTACAGTGGGCCAGAGATGTGTAAACCTGGCAGTTCCAAAACATACACAATCCCGCTGCCAAGAACTGGATTATCTCAAGCAGTTTTCTGCACAAAAGCCGCGGCGAATGCTTTCTTGATCTCTGCAACCTTTCCCTGAGAACGTGTTGGGTTATGACCGATGACAAGAGACAGGTGCAGCCAATTAATACAGAGTGACGCAGCGTCCAGGGTACGGCCACTTGGGCAGGATAATTAGTGTCTGATGTCCCATTTAAGTTACACTGTCCACAAGGCTAGACGAACGCTTTCTTAAAGACCAATGTGGCAGAAGACCAAATCCAGAAAGAATAGGATGAAGACTAGAACTGCAGCGATTAGTCTATTAATCAATTAGTTACAAAAAATGAATTGGCAACTATTTTGATAATCAATTCATCATTTTAGTCATTTTTAAAGCAAAAACTCCAAACGTTCTCTGGTTGAAGCTTCTCCAATATGACGATTTGCTGCTTTTCTCTGATTTACGTCATTATAAACTAAATGTCTTTGGTTTTTGGGCCGTTGGTCGGACAAAACAAAACATTTAAAGATATAATCTCGGGGTCTTGTGCTGGACATTTTATAGTCTAAATCATTAGAGTGCCAGAAGAAACACACACTGATTTTTCAGAGTGCTACAGGCCTTTGACACCAAACAATCTGTCTAATTTGACTAGATTTTACACTCCTGACCACAGTAATGCTGCATTATTCACACATAAAGCTGGGTGATAACTCCGTATTATTGTTTATCGACTTTAAGTGGAATCATATCATAATGATATGATCCTATCATTTTATCGTTCCACCAATTTCTGTCTACAAATTAATGCTTCAGAGTAAGTTGTAATTAAAAACTAACAAAATTATACAGCTCAAATGACGTGTATTTAACTATTTTGATAACGATCAATCGTTTAAAGCCATTCTTTAAGCCAAAATGCCCCAAATTCACTTGTTCCACCTTTTCAAATGTGAATTTTTGCTTGTTTTCTTAGTTTTTTATGATATTAAATTGAAGATCTTTGGTTGTTGGACTGTTTGTTTACACAAACGATTTCAATATTTCAACTGGGGCCTCTAGGAAATTGTGATCTGAGATTTTACACAACAAATTGGCAGATTAATCAATAATATCAAACTTTTGTTTTGACACATAAGATCGGTCTCTTGTAATGCAAAACTACGGACAACACGATCATTAATTTGAGCATCAGTTTGATTATTTCTTAGTGATTTTGCATACATTCGACAAACAGTGATTTTTATTGGTATCGGAAAATATCCTTATTAATATCGTGATAATGATTTCAACTATGTCACCCAGCTCCATACACATACACACACACAGACCCTTTGGCACACTTATTTGGTTATTATTTTAATGACACACTGTAAAGGGACATCATGTGGATGATGTGATAATCTTGATAGTACCTTGAGTTTTAAGTAACTCCACCTGTATTATTAAAGTCTGCTGCCACCTTCTGTGTACACCATGTATAAGTATGTGATAACAAGTGATATAAATAACAGGAAGTGCAGTTCTGCCATTATCTTCAGCCTGCAGTAACTGAAAAGCGATTACCAGAGACAGCAGAGGGAGCCAGGCCCTGCTGGCAGAAGCAGCTCACACTGTGTCCCACAGCCATATGGAAGCGTTTTGCTTCTCCAGTCATGCCCCGTCGGGTTTAACAAAAGCGGCGACTACCACATACACTGCTTTTGGGACTTCATTCAGTGGTGTCTTTTATAAAGCAACCCCCCCTCCCCCGCTAAAGAGGCCTACTTCAAACACAAGCAAAACCAGACCTGATCAATAGCAACAAAAAAGAAGTGTCAAACTGTGAGCACAAAAGCTTAACCAGCATTACCAACGACATCAAACATCACAGCAAGTTGAGACAAATGTAGTATAAATAGAATCTGTGTTGATTGATTGGTAAAGTTGTAACATTTTCTTGGTTCAGGTACAGTACACCATTATTTGGCAACTTGTCCAAGCGTTTTGCAATCATGGAATATTGCAGTGGAATATCTTCCGGCTGCTGGAAAGCAACGTAAGATAGTTTTAACCTGACGCAAAAACTGTTTTGGTTTCAGGGAGACTCCTAATTTCAGCAGCCTTGACTTTGGAAAAAAAGAAAAGAAGATACAATCAACTTTGTAAATTTTCCTCCATCTGAAGGCTGAGTACATCGCAGACACCAGAGAACTGTCCTTCACACACATCACATACTGTACATCTGAGTGTTAAACGCAAGAGCAAACAACTCAAGTCCTGCAACAGTAACGCCAGACAGAACTGAGAAAAAGTGGCTGCTTTTAACATCCTCTCTCCTTTTTTCCCCCAGGTGACTAGATACCGGTTGGTGTTCCTCCTCCTCGCGCATAGAGCAGCCAAAAGCTCAAAGCAAAGCAACGGTGGGAGAGCAGAGCTCACCCTGCAACAATGCCCCCTTTGTCCCGGGCTAACACTGTACCTACCAGCCTGCTCTTTGATTCCCTGCCAAGACAAACCACTGTGTTGGGTTACAGTTCTTGTAGCAAAACAATCTGCGCTTGTGTTTAATATACTAGAGTCTGCCTGCATTGGGCTGGCCGTCAGTCAGGGCACACACATACACACAACTGACTGGGGCCCACTCCTTATCCCATTAGCACTAATGAGAGAAGGGTATGTTGATTATGTGTGTTGAGGGCTACCTGTTAAGAGGACATGGAGGAAAGATAACCGGGCGAGCAGCAGCAGCAGCAGCATCAAAGAGGGATGAAAGATAAATCACTCCCTCCATTCTCCTCAGGTCATTTTCATACTAATGCTGTCTCACACACCATCACCTTCCACTCTCACCTCCATCTCACTCACACTGTTGGCTCAGACAGACGCACTGTTTGCTTCTACTTCAGCGCAGTAAGTAATTTGGTTCGAGTGCCAACATTCCTGTTTCAAATAGCAGGCCCACTGATGTTGGTCCAGTGAGCTACAACTGAGATATGTGCGTGTTTGGGAGGTGTGTGTGTGTGTGTGTGTAAGTGTGTATGCGTGAAAGCCAGTGGATGTGTGTGGAAACAAAGCTGGAAGATATGTGGATGAGAAATACACCAGGTTTCGATTGGGGAGGAGCTGGAGCTACGTTCAAGAGCACCATATCCATGAAATCATGCTATCAATATTTCTATCATTAAATGTTAAAAATGAATGTGCTGCTATTAATTAGAGGATTTTTGGGGAGAATTGGATATGAGGACTTATTCTAGACACACGTCTCGACACTGACATTTAAAAAATCCTTCTTAAAAGGGGCTCTCCAGCGATTTTACACATAAACTTTAGTTTACTCGTCATGCGGAGCTACTACTCAGCCTGTGAAAACAGTTGTTTAATGTCTTCTGTGGCTTTGGAGGAGCTCCGTGAAGTCTGAGAAAATAACCCTGATGATGTCATAGTGATGTCACCAGGGTTACCTCAGCTTGGGCTTCGAGACTCTTTTAATAGACAGCCTGCGTCGAAAGAAGTGGGCATTTAGGCGTCTAATTAAAGATGTAGGATCCAGTGTTTTCGGAGCTTGACCCATACTAGAGACTAAATGTCAGGATATCTCGGTCTCTGCTGCTTTGATTTTGAGCGTTCTTTTTAAAATCTGTCTCTTGTGAGTCCCCAAACTTGAAAGTGCAATGCTAAATTGGTGCTAAACAGCACACATGTAAACTGTTGATAATATCTGGGGAATAACTATGAGATTCAGCTATGGGTAAAGCTGAAACGATCAGTCGATTGACAATAGATTTATCAGCAACTATTTTAACGATTGATCATTTAAGTCGTTTTTTAAGCAAAACCTCCAAACATTCTCTGGTTCCAGCAAATTTGCTGCTTTTCTCTGTTTTATATCATTGTAATCTGATTATCTTTGGGACATTTATTCAGTATTTGTTTTTAACAGAAGGATTAAAAAGACTTTGAACATTAACATTTTCTCTATCCATCTGATTTATAGAAACGTATCAGAAATATTGTGAATATGATGGGTGAACAAATGCCTTTCCGCCAAAAATCACTGTTTTGCACCAAATGAGCTCAGTTTTATTTTGTTTCCATCTAGAGTCAACAAGCTTCTTGGAAGGTTTTTTTAATCTGACATTTGAGATTTACAATTTGACTGCTTGTAAACAGCAGAATGTGCTAGATTTGAGTGATGCACGTGTTTTGAATAACAGAGAGGCAGTAATTAATACATGTTAATGACTGTTTTTAGTGTGTCTGGGCTCTAGGAGTGTCTACATATTAAATGATTCATTCTCATCTCTTCTGGATCTGTTTTTGTGGTCATGATATTTCATGATTAACTCCATGTAGAGCTGAAACAATTAGTCGATGGAAGAAAATTAACTTTTTCATAATGTATTAATCCTTTTAAGTCATTTTTCGAGCACAAATGCCAAACTTTTCCTGGATCCAGCTTCTCAAACGTGAGGATTTGCTGCTTTTCCTCGTCATTTGGATTCAGGAAATGGAATATTTTGGGATTTTGGACCATTGGTCAGACAAAAGATATATGCAGATGTCACCTTGTGCTCTGCAAATGTGTCTTTTTTTTTCACTATTTCTTGACATTGCTCAGACTAAATGATTAATCCATTAATCTAGTAAATAATCATCACTTGGTGTTGTAAATAAAAATATTTAAAGCGCAGATCCTCTCTCTGCTTATCAGAAAAATAAAGTTTGGATGGTCTATTCTCATCTGATTGTAATCATTAAACAGGAGAGGCTTGCTCAAAGTGGTTCATTACTTTTACTGCTATATTACACAGTTCAACAGCTCCCCCACCAGGTCGCTACGCTGTATTACAAGTGGAACAACGACTTTATGATACTGCTGAGTCATAGCTGAAACCAAGCAGACTATTTATTTAACAGACCTACTGTCTGTTGGATATAGTTTATATTTCTACTCAAGCCAGAAGCGTCTGCTGAGAGACTCAGATTGAAAGTTGGGTCAGAACCGTGCAGTCGTACCTGCGGCTCGTCTTCTTCCCTCGCTCGTCCTCGCTGGGCTCTGTCGCTTTCTCTGCGCCTTTTTCTTTCTGTAGCTTTTTACTGATGAGCTCTCTCATCTTCTCCTTCTTATCTGAGTCGTAGTCTTCGTCTGCGTCCACGTCGTCTTCGACATCATCGTCGGCCTCATCGTCTGTCTGGAAGAACACACTGAAATTTACAATCAGAGAAAAGCGACTCTGGGAACTTTGTCTTGGAGGATGTCTGACGTACCTCAGCTGCATCTCCTGATGTCCCCTTCTTTTTCCTTTTAAAAGGCAGAAGGAATGTGGGTTAATGTTGGAAAAGGACAAAGATTATGAATGTAGGAGAAGGCGCTTATTTTATAATTATTAATAAATTAGTCATCGTACATACTTATCAACTGCTGGAACAGAGCTCAGTCTGGGGTCGTCTTTCAGAAGGTCATGGCTGCTTTTGCTCTTTCCCTTTAGTGTCTGAAGAAACAAACAATAGTGAGCAACTGATTTGGTTTTTACACATTTTTTTTTAATTTTAATGCAACCTCAAATTCTGTAACGTTAATAGAAAACCATTTAAAATCAGCAATATAGCAAATACCTCTAATTAACCAGCAAATACATTTACATTTTCAAAGTCCAATTACCACAAAGGTTTGTCAAGCACACTAACGTCTCATTCTAACAGACTGTGGTACAGTATATTCGGTATAACTGCCCAGTGAGAACCATCAAATGTAGTTGGCGAATGCTTGCAGGATTTACAGATGGCACCCATCAGCATTACTTTCAATTATCTGAGATTAACCAGACATAAAATCTTATGACTTGGTGGAAAAAAGATGAACCGAGGCCAAAGTAATGACTAATCTATATAACTAGATAAAGCCTATTTGCTTTGATTTGTACTGCCTGTGCACTAAATCCAAAAACACATAACAACTTAAGACACATTTTAGAATAGTTTTCATACTTTTTATTAAATATGTGGCTGTTATTGGTTGTTACTAGTTTAGACTGCAGGGTTTGTCTTGGTTGTGTTATAATCTGGAACATAGTATTTCCAAACCTGTGACTTCCTTTAGACTCGATCAGGAATGATAAGCCAGACCCTCTGTGTAGTTAAGGCGGGTCAATGGCAGACGTGGTCAGTTTTAATGGTTTGTCTGACGGTGAGTTGAAACCGAACTTTACACTGAACCGCTATTTAACTGCCCGTCAGCAGAGAGGCTAGTTTTACACTTCAGTACCTGGCTGACTTGATTCACCATCTCCTCTTCTTCTTCAGCTTCTTCTCCAAATGACAACAGACTGAAATTCCTACAAAAAGCAACATACTGTTGGCACAGTTGAAGCATCAAGGACAAGAATACACGTAGCAATTAAAAATGAGTTTAGGCACGGTCACCCAATAAGACTGAAGGTGACTTGAAGCAAAAGATGGAAAACAAGAAGAATCAGCAGCAAAAGAAAAAGAAACTCACAATATCTGTTTACATCTAAATAATCACATTGCTAACTGGACATCCAACACTGTGCTACATTATGATGTTAAGTAAAGCAGGAACTGTTACTTTCATCTTGTACTCTTGAGTAAAATCAGTCTGTGACTAGATTAATGATCAATGAATTATAGCTATTTCTGTTACGACATGTTTTAAGGTTCACAGTTGGCTGCAGTCGCATTGTCAAATAGCCATTTGGTCCATCAGTTATTACTATTATTATTATTATTATCTGTTGTCAACCTTTATGAGGGGCAGTCACAAAAATGCTTACACCAGATTTCATGGGATACAGATGAAGAACCCCAGATGATTAGTGACATCAACAAATAATTCTATATGGCAGATACTGATAAATATTTGCAACTGACAACAAAGTTTTTCACAAGTTTTTGATCAAGATGCACTGTTACTTGTTGAAATACTGTAGCACATGTGGCTGCGAAGTGTGACTGCCTTTGGTAATAACATTTCTGACATACTTATTGGGCAGATGAAGCAGTAAAAGGTGATGAGGACGCAAAAGAGGCAAAAAAACAAACAAATAAACAACAGGGTTCCAACACCTGCATTGCAAAAACCACACTGTTTCTATCAGAAAGACAGAGGAAGTCTGAGAACTCACTTTGTGGCTTTTGACTGTGATTTCTTTCCCTCCTCTTTATCTTTTTCCTTTTTGGCTTTCTTTATTTCACGGGGTATAATGTCATCAAAAGGAGAATGAAGCACCTGGAGGAGACAAAAGGATTTTAAAGCAGTATTTAAATCACAGACACTAAATACTAAAAAGTTGTCAAGCAAGTCAAAAAAGTAGTAGAAGAAGAAAATACCTCAGCAACTTTTATCTTGTAGGGATTCAAAGGTCTTTCGTCGTTGTCACATTCAACTTCTGCCAATCTGAGCATATTATAAACCGTGTCTCCTGTGACCTGCGATGGGCATTGTTGGAAAAAAAAGCACAAATGGTCGTGTACACTTTGAGGACTCTTTAACATATGCTGTCCTGTGTCAGATATCTGGCCCAGGACAAGCTTGAATACACACAGGAAATATTTATATAAGTCGCTACAGTTCTTCAGATTTACCTTGGCGAATATGGTGTGTTTATTGTTGAGCTCGTCTGCACGTCCCAAGGTGAAGAAAAACTGACTGCCGTTATCATGTGGCCCGGCATTTGCCATGGCAACCAAACCTCTCCGATTGAAGCGCAATCTGGAGTGAAACTCATCCTAAAAGAAAGATGAGTTCAATGGCAGCTACATTCTCTTAATGTTTGATTTGGCAAAGGGGTTCGTTTTTCATTCATACTTATGATTCTGGTAGTTTAAACATTAATTATACAGAGTGATCAAAAAAGAAGTAGAGAAGCAGTCTGACCTTGAACGGCCGCCCATAGATGGACTCTCCACCTGTCCCAGTTCCAGTGGGATCTCCCCCCTGAACGATGAAGTCACGCACCACTCGGTGAAATATTGTGCCGTCATAGTAACCTAAAGGGCAGAGAAATATAAGACAATTAGGTAGCACGTTATTTCACAGGCCTGTCGTTTCTGAACAATTTCCTAATAATTTCCAAGGAGTTTCCTGGAAATAACTATGTAGTTTGGTTGTAATTACAAGGAAAATAAAGACCGTACACTTCAAATTAAATAACTGCAACTAATTGCTGGTCTTTTAGTCTGTGCACAGCCGGTCATTTGTCAACATACGTGTCTAACAATAAATCAGTAACAAATTAATATTTAACTGGGTTTAAATTGAGCTTTTCTTTCAATAACATGATCTGGTAAAATAACCAGTGCTGGGTTTGTATAATGAAGCTCTGCAGAGTGTAAGAAGATGCAGCTGGCTTTGAGTTTTTACCTTCCATGCACAGTTGCACAAAGTTCCTGCATGCTTTGGGAGCCTCCTTGGACCACAACTCAATGTCAATGTCACCTGCTGAGGTCTTCAGCAGGACCTGAGAACAGACCACAACGAGACAACTAAGTATCAGTGACTTTATCATAAATAAAAGCTTTTACAACAGCACACCGCTGCATTTTAACGATGTTCAGCGAAACGTGCAACGCAGCTAAACGTCCTCCGCGTTATAAAGTCTCAAAGTAAAGACTGTATATTGTTATATCTTGTTTTAAAGGCACATAAAAAGGATAAAGTGGAAGTTAAATCGCTCACCTTCCCGCTGGTCGGCGGCTCCTGGATGTAAATGTTGCTCATCCCGCCGCTGAGGTCGTGTTTGCCGTTAAAGCAAGAAAATTGTGTTGTTGTTGTTGTTGTTTTTTTTTTACACCGACTGATACTGAAACATATAAAACAGTAGATGATGTTTGTTAAACTAGTTCGCTTCACAAGCGACGAACATCACATCTTTCTGCCTACAGCCATCTTTGGCCATACACGCGAGCTTGTTGTTTACTTCCGAGTACGCGGGGGTTATCGACAAAAAACAAAAACATTGTTTAGTTTTTATTTCTTGGAATATTAGCACTTAAATCGGTTACTTGGTTTTCATGTCACGTTTAGTAACTAATTAATTCACACGAGTATCAACCTGCAAATGTGCAGGTGACAGAACAATCTCAAGCCATATTTTAAACTCCCCTAAAGTTGTCTTTTGGTTTGACCCAAGTGTTCCATGACAATAAACCCTCGGAAACAACCGAGTACATTTGTTCCACTGCAGCTGACCCGGTTGAAAGGGGCCGAATTGATTGATTAAACATTCTTAAAAAACACTAATTACACTGTTGTCACCATAGACACACACACACACATATATATATATATATATGTATATATTGTCACCGTGTAGACAAATATTTTAAGCGGTGGACGTTGTTGCTCATGTGTTTATAGCGATTAAGCTGCCAGGGTTTATTTATTAAAGTACAACCAGGCTCAAATACATTCTTTAAAATTCAAATAGCAAATCATTTGTTGGGCTCGTTTTTTTTTAGAAAATATGCCAGGATGTTACGGGGCTAGACTTGAAACCGGTGAGAGTAAGTCCAGGCGCCGACCGGAAGGACCGTTTCCCGGAAAGGACCACGCGGAAGAGGGCTGGCAATGGCGGCGACTGAAAACAATGTGGAGCTCAAGCGAAAAGCAGAAGATAGTCCTGATGGAGGTGGAGGTGGAGAAGGAGAAGGCGATGGCGATGAATGGGTCGGACCCATGCCAAGCGAAGCTACAAAGACCAAGAAAAGGAAAGGTTCGTTTCTGGCCGTTAGAGGCTCCTGCTAATCAATGCTAATCAATGCTAATCAATGCTAACTTTGGTTTGGTTTGGTTTTTTCCTCAGTACTCGAGTATGAGCGCGTCTATCTGGACAACCTGCCGTCAGCTGCAATGTATGAACGGAGCTACATGCACAGAGACGTTATCGCACACATAGTTTGTTCCAAGTAAGTGATTTAACAACTCACCCTGTGGGGCAGCCGTCCCAGTTTATGGTGCCCACTTACATATAATCCCATTCAGTCCAGTTTTATTTATATAGCAGAGTTATCTCAGGGCTCTCTTTCACACAGAGCAGGTCCGGACCGACTCTTTGTATTTACAGAGACCCAACAGATCCACCAGGAGACGGTGGCGAGGAAAAACTCCCTTTTAACAGGCAGAAACCTCGAGCAGAACCAGAACCAGGCTCTGGGTGGGGGGGTCATCTGCCTCGAACATACAGCAGCACAGTACAGTTCCACATGGGGATGTAAAGCAATAGCTGTGGTGATGGCATTGATGTTAACACCAACAGAAACAACACTTAGAGCAACATTATAATAGCAATACTAATAACAGCAACAACAGCAACAACAGCAACAACAGTAATAGCATCAGCGGGTGCAGAGCAGGAGCACGGGGGCAGCAGGAGGCAGCAAGCACAGACCCAGACTCTACAGCTCCAGAGGCAGAAACACCTGCAGAAAGCAACAGAAGGAGAGAGAGAGAGAGAGGAGAGAAAGCACACAACTGCGGGAAGAAGTTGAATTAATAACAAGCATTGATGGGATATGAGGGCGTACAGATGGAGAGGAAGAGGAGGAGAAAGGAGCTCAGTGCATCATAGGAAGTCTCCCGGCAGTCTAGGCCTATAGCAGCATAACTAAGGGGGGGCTCAGGGGTCACCTGAGTCAGCCCTACTATAAGCTTTATACCCGGTGCCTTATTCAAAGATTTGTTATCATGCTTAGAGAAGGTAGAGAAGGATTCCAGCGTAACCGTGATCCAAATTCTATGTATTTTTTCAGGTAGAATTAAAATGGTATTACTCAATTATCAATATCACCAATATACAATAGGTAGCAGTATTTCCTTTGTGCTAGCCCAATGTTAGCAGTCATACTTTTGTCAAACAGAGGTGTCTAAACAATGTTATAAACTGGTGATAAAAGAAGATTGGCCCATGATAAATATTAAGGTGGGCAGTGCCATTCACAAGTCTTTAAATTGGTGTGTTATAAGACAGTTTGAGTGTCTTTATGTATCTGTTTATGATGTCCCTGAACCCTTCAAAACCCGCTCTCCTCAACGTAAAAGCTCCTCCTACACAATGATGACTACGTCTTAACACATTTAGGCATGTTTGCATGACTTTATTTCTCCTTTAGCCCCAGGCTTTGTTTCTCATGAAAGTAATTATTCCTTTTTTTCAGGACAGACTTCATTATCACGGCCAGCCAGGATGGCCATGTCAAGTTTTGGAAGAAGAAGGAGGAGGAGGGAATAGAGTTTGTCAAACACTTTCGAAGTCATCTCGGTATGCATTGAATTTATCACAATCTTTCTGTTTGTTTATTTATAATACATGGCAAGCGGCGAAAAAGGGATAACATTCCTGCATTCCTTTTTAGTGTTTGCACATTGCACTGTATACTCAAATAACAACATGTATTGTACGGTACGTTGAGTGCTGACGCTGTTTTTGCATTTTTCTGCAGGTGTGATAGAAAGCATTGCAGTCAGTGCTGAAGGGGCCCTTTTCTGTTCTGTTGGTGACGATCAGGCCATGAAAGTATTTGATGTTGTCAACTTTGACATGATCAATATGCTGAAGTTGGGGTGAGTCTAAATTACACAGTAATTATACTTCATGTGTAGAAGATGCAGTGACACCTCTGTCCCAATGTAACAGGATTTTTTCCCCCTCCTCTGTGCAGCTTTCAACCCGGCCAGTGTGAGTGGGTCTACAATCCCGGGGATGCCATTTCCACGGTGGCCTGCTCGGAAAAATCCACAGGGAAGATCTTCGTCTATGATGGAAGGGGAAGCAACCAGCCTCTCCACGTCTTCGACAAGATGCACTCCTCACCGCTGTCCCAAATCCGCCTGAATCCCAAATTCAGAGTCATCGTCTCTGCTGACAAAGCGGGAATGCTGGAATACTGGACTGGCCTCCCAAATGAATTCAGGTTCCCCAGGCATGTGCATTGGGAATACAAAACGGACACAGACTTGTATGAATTTGCAAAACACAAAACCTATCCCACCAGTCTTGCGTTTTCTCATGATGGGAAGAAAATGGCCACCATTGCCTCTGACAGGAAAGTCAGGATCTTCCGCTTCCTAACAGGAAAACTGATGAGAGTGTTTGATGAGTCGTTAACGGTAGGTTCTCCCACATCGTTCAGCCTGGATATTTACTGATGTGGCTAATACACATTGTTTATCACTCCTGCTTTATATGTTAGATGTTCACAGAGCTGCAGCAGATGAGACAGCAGCTGCCTGACATGGAGTTCGGGAGGCGAATGGCTGTGGAGAGAGAACTGGAGAAGGTGGACGGTATCCGACTGACAAATATCATCTTTGATGAGACCGGCCACTTTGTGCTCTATGGGACGATGCTGGGCATCAAGGTCATCAACGTGGAAACCAACAGGTACGTTCATATGAAGGTGGAGAAAGGAAGCGTTGGACAGCACCTTGTTCATTACCGGTAGATTTTTTTGGATGATTAAAAGAGAACTCCAACGATTTTACACATCAAAGTGTAGTTACAGGTCTACTCAGAGATTACTACTTCTTCTTCTATTTGAAAAAAAGTTGTACAAAGCCTTTTTTGGCTCCAGGGGGAGCTGTGTGAAGTCTGATAAATTGCCTCAAGTGATGTGCCTCGAGTCAGTGTCGGTCAGGGCTGAAGACTACAAGTTTGAAAATGAAAAGAATCTGTTGGTGTGGAGTTAGAAAGAAGTGATCTTACCAGGCTTCTGTAGCCTGCTGCTCATCTCTGCTGCAGACTAGAGGCTCCAGGCTACATTAGCTGCTACAAGCATGAGACACCTGTACCTCCAACTGAACTGTGTGCAGTCAAGTTGCATTGTGGGCAATGTAGGCGGCATGTTTTGACAAGGAAGAAGAATGCGTGGCATAAAAAAGACGATAACTCTGGTTCTGCTGTATCCATTTTGTTACTTTTTTTTACCTGTCCACTTTGAGTCTGACAATGTTATAGGATTGTAATGCTAAATTGGTGCAGTACTCTTGTTGATTGGTTAATTAAACCTTTAAGTCTGTGATTGGTTTGTCCCACTAACTTGAAAAGTGCCTAGTTGAGGTCAAATATCAACCGTTTCTGGATCTCGTTCCCCAGGTGTGTTCGGATCCTCGGGAAGTTGGAGAACATCCGTGTGGTCCAGCTGAGTCTGTTCCAGGGCATTGCAAAGGCCATGCACGTGGCACCCACTGTAGAGATGAAGGCATCCGACAACCCCGCCTTAGAAAACGTGGAGCCTGACCCCACCATATTCTGCACGGCGTTTAAGAAGAACCGCTTCTACATGGTGAGATAACATGACATTCAAGTGAAGATGATACAGCTAAATGTTTTTGTCTTATACGGCATTATTTCTTCCTAACTTAAGTTCTCAAAGAGAGAACCAGAGGATACGAAGAGTGCAGACTCGGACAGAGACATCTTTAACGAGAAGCCCTCGAAGGAGGAGGTGATGGCTGCCACACAGGCTGAGGGCCCCAAGAGAGTGTCAGACAGCGCCATCATCCACACCACCATGGGAGACATCCACATCAAGCTCTTCCCCGTAGAGTAGGTTTTTGGCAACGTTATGGCTTTGTTCAAAGTCTTCTTTACTCTTTACAAGATATAAACAGAACTTTTCGCTATTGTTTTTAGATGCCCCAAAACTGTGGAGAACTTCTGTGTTCACAGCAGGAATGGATACTACAATGGTCATATATTCCACAGAGTAATCAAGGTGAGTTTTCTGATCTGGTTAGTGAGGCACATTTAATTTTCTGACTCTGCATTGAGCTGGGTCTAAATCGTTGTCTTTCTTGCGTGCAGGGTTTTATGATTCAGACCGGAGACCCCACAGGCACAGGCATGGGAGGAGAGAGCATCTGGGGCGGAGAGTTCGAGGACGAGTTCCACGCCACACTGAGACACGACCGCCCGTACACGCTCAGTATGGCCAATGGAGGCCCCGGCACCAACGGCTCACAGTTTTTTGTCACTGTTGTACCGACTGTAAGTTGCCTCATTAGCAGTTCACAAACTCAACCAAAGCCCCTTTCAGACACACTTCATTAATGTGCTGGCAATTGTACATGTCGGTCTCAGGTTTAGATAAGTGCTTACAATAGTCATTAATTAAGGCTTCAACTAAGTAAAAAAATCATCAATCACCATCACTGATACAGTGATGGTGTATCACTGTATCTGTCTGAGTACAGATGTAACTGACACCTGTCTGAATGATGAATAATATTACCTTAACAGATAGATGAAGCCAGCAACGTTACAGATCCCATGTCTGAAAAGGGCTTAAAATCTCTTATTTGTGATTTTAATTGTTCACTGTGCTGCTGCCTTTCTCTCTCCACAGCCTTGGCTCGACAACAAGCACACTGTGTTTGGAAGGTGCACGAAAGGCATGGAGGCGGTCCAGAGGATCTCCAACGTCAAAGTGAACCCCAAAACCGACAAACCGTATGAAGACATCAGCATCATCAACATCACCATAAAGTGATCGTATGTCTTTATTGTGTCCTGTACAGTCATGTTTTGTTTTTTACCAGAATGAGTTATTAAAGAAAGCTTACAGTACGATTGTAGTGATTTGTTAGGTTTCAGGTTAATAATCATTTTGAACAGGTAGAAGTTGTGAATTGCCTCAAAAAAGAAGCTACCAGCCAGACAAATAAGGTCAATTAGTTTATTTTACAGCATCACATTATGAATAATTTACAAAAGCCGTTATCAAGTCCACTGGTAACAAAGGTTTCGGTGCGTGTTGTGCTTCTACGTCTCAAAAACAAATGGAAATGTTTTCACAAACTGGAAAGGCTTTTCACGTGCGTTTTTTTTTAATTTGTATTTTTACACATAGATACATGTAGTAAACATTACATAGCAATGAATAAAGATGAAATCAAACTCAAACGATGGTTCCTTAATAACAAGACGAGTGTCTGTTAATGTTTCACTAAGTTTCACATTACATTATTACTGAAGGCTGTTGATTAAAGGTGTACCATCTCCAGACAGAAACAGGACTTGTGAGATGTTTAAATAGGAATATTTTCACAAGACTTTTTTTTCTTTTTCTTTTTGCAGTGAGATTAATACTCAGTCTACTAAGAAACAGCAGATAGTCAATTTGCTTCCAAACAGAAACTGGTAGTGAGGCAGCAAACAAGTGCATTCCACAAATTCTGCGTGCAGGACACTCCACAAAAACGGAGGCAGAATCGGTGCATAAAGACTCTGAATTTTCTCAGAGTAGCCTCGTATCAAAGTAACGTCCAACTTTCCCTGCTCATAAATAAGTTCAGTAAACAGTTTATTCTGTAACAGAAAACACTACATTCAAACCAAAACACTTACTGGTGCGCCATTTCAAGACCAGCTGTGGCATTAAATAGGTTCATACAGTAAAAAAACATAACTTAAAGACCCCATGAAACATCAACTGCTATTGCTTACATTAGATATCAAGGCAAAGCCAAAATCGGAACATTTGACCATCAGTTTGAAGCCACTGGAAGTCGTCTGTGTTCATTTAAATCGTAGTGAACATTTCTGTCCCATCTCACTTAGCTAAAAAAAGATCATTGTAATTATTTCTCAGGATTATTTAATGTCATCCAAGTCTACTGAATCAACAAAAAGGTACGTAAATTATACTATACAGACTGCTCTGCTTTTACGTTAAGATTACTGTCACATATAGTGGTGCTTATGATGAATAACGCGAAATAGAAAATACAGAAAGGAGTCCACTCCGGCAGAGCACAAGGAGCATTTTTAACATCTTACCAAACCTAAGTCAACTACCTATAGATGCCAGATAACCAGATCATCTCTTGAAAAGGTTAGAACAAATTAAAAACTAAAGTAAGCAACGTGTTAGACTGTGTAAGCTGCCTTAGAGATGGAGCAGGATGGGAGTTTGTAGTCTTAATTTGTGAGTATATTTCTCTGAGGGTGGGTGTGACCGGTGGGACAGACTTTAAGATGGTTTTGTCGATCCCATGTTCGGATTCGGTGACGCTAGAGAAAGTATTTATATCTTTGTTTTCTTTGCCCACAATGGTGCACAAAGGAGGAAAGATGAAGGCTGAAGAGGTGGGGTGGGCTGGGGTTTGGGTTCAGTCGTCACGGGAGAGTCAGACTGAAAATGGTAATGTGGGGGTGGGGGGGGGGTGACATTTAGGCCACGTCCAGGACACCGGCAGCCACCAGCTGTCTGGAGAGCCAATCCAGGCCCTCGTGGAGGCCCATCCCACTGCGGGCGTCGCAGCCCTGAATGTGCCAGCTCCTCCCACAGCACAGCTTGTGAAGGCTCAGCAGCTCCGTCATCTCCTCCACAGACACGACGCCGGGAACATCCTGCAAACAAGCAAACTGATGATCAACTCCGTCTGAGCTAAGAGAAGGTTATATATGTAATTTACAGGAAGTCACAGTGAAATGGTGCATCTCTGTCCCACGGTGCCTGATAATAGTGCGAGTACTTCAGTACCTGTTTATTTGCAAAGATGAGCAACAAGGCATCTCTCAGCTCCTTCTCGGTCAGTAGTTTGGCCAGCTCACTGTGAGCCTCCATGAGTCTGTCCCTGTGGCAGCTGTCAATCACAAACACCACCGCTGCACACACACACAACGAGTCAGGGAGGGAGGAGAGGTACAGCTTTAACTTCCACCATCCAGTGTTAGAAATCACTTGAACTTTCAAATATGACGCTGCTAAGTTGTTTACACAGAAGTTCATGTTGAAGTTAATAGAAATGAGTTCCTGCAAGGGTATTACTGAAGGGCCTAAACTATGATTCAGCTACTGGACTAGATTACTGACCTACCGTACCTATAACGTACGTTGAATATGTCAGTGTGACATCTAGACAATATAAATCAATATATTCAAAGTATGTCGAGCGCAGATAATACCTTGAGTGTTCAGATAGTAGTGTTTCCAGAGGGGTCTGAGCTTATGTTTTCCACCCACATCCCAGATGGTGAATTTCAAGTTCTTATATTCAACTGTCTCCACATTAAAACCTTAAAAAAAAAAAGATTAAAAACAAGCTTTGTTCAGAACAATACTAAAGAGATGTAAACTGGTTAAGTAATCTGATTACACTGTAAATGCATGTACCGATGGTTGGGATGGGTTGCATGAACTCATCTTGTTTCAGCTTGAACAGGATGGTGGTTTTTCCTGCTCCGTCGAGCCCAAGAGTTACCACACGGATCTCCATCTTTGGACCGATGTGGACTCGGTTGTCCTGAAAACCACAACACATTTTCATCAACGAACCTAAGCTCAGAATTCTTGGTGGATCAATGCAGATCTCCGGGAACAGCTGAGAGTGGGGGCAGTGCGTACCTTAGTGAAGGTGACGGGGATGCCAGCATCCAGCTGAATGTGGTCTGCCAGCTCTGTAAACTGGTGCTGCTGCTTCTGAAGGGTCTCCAGCAAACAGTTGATCTCCTGCTTTGACAGCACAACTCTGCAGTCATCCTGCAACAGGAAAGAAGCAACATCCATTCATCAGGCCTATCACTGTAGTGTTTGTGTATCAGCCAGATACTAGAGGCGATCAGTTTATCCACTGGACTTATGTCTCCTACCTGTTGAAGTGTTTTCTCGCAGTGCAGACAGGCGGTGGAGACCTGAGACAGCAGGATGGTCATGTCCTCCTGTTGCTGCCTCAGCCAGATCAGCCTCTCCCTGACGTGAGCGTCCACCACGCTCAGCGCCATCTCCTCCTGCCGACACAGAGTCTCGTGGAGGTCTGCGAAGTAAGCTCGGACGCAGGAGCGAGCGCTCTCCGCTGTGCCGGGGACCTGACGGAGACACGGAGAGTTAATGTTAATGCCGGAAGAAAAGCAGAGTCGTTCACGTTTTAGATGAAAACAAGTCCGGTGGAGTTATCTTACATGTTCAGTGTGTGCCATGCCAACTCCGTCCTCTACTATCTGCTCTCCGCCTTCTATTTGCTGCACGATGCCCACCAGCTTCCTCGAGTACTCGGACACTTCATCTGTGAAGGTGCGGATGCAGTGGGCCATGTCCAAAATGGATGCACGGATTTGATTCGCTTCAGTCTCAAGAACAGCATGCTGAAAAGAAAGCAGGGGAACACATGAGCATGTCTCTTTGGATGAGGATATCAAATATGAGACTGTAACTTGTTTTAAACTACCTTATGTCCCTGGTGCTTGCCGTACTCCTTACACACACAGCACATGAGGGGCCCAGACTGACAGGCCTCCTCCAGGCAGACAAACTCGATGGCGTGGACCTGATGCTGCGGGCACAGGGTCTTCTCGTGAGGCTTGTCAGCCAGCGGCACCCGACGGTGTTTGGCCAGCGTGCGGGTGGAGTGGGTGAGCTGGGAGCACTCGGCACACAGGTGGGTGGCACACACGGTGCAGTACATAGAGGCCGTGTGGCTCTCGTCCTCGTCACACCGAATTATACACTAGTTGAAAAGAAGAATTGTGAATGAAAAGGTGCGGTAGGTGTGCAGGGTGACCTTGCAAAAACAGTAAAATCACAGATTTCTTACTTCTCCCATGCCTTTCAGGGCATCCTCCGCCATTCCCGACTGGTTGGTCGCTCCATTCTGGAGTCGCTCCAAGAGTTCAAGCAGAGCAAAGTTCTTCTTCAGACCCCAAACGCCAGAGTCCCCTAAACAGATGTGCAAAGAAAGAAAACCCTTTAAGACAAAATGACAGCAAAAGGTGAAGAGTTCCACCCTCAGTACAGAGAAAGCTGGATTTCTGGGCTTTTAACACGAATAATCAGGCCTACACTTACGTTTTGACACATCTATCATCACACCCATATACAACTTTTCAGGACACATAGGGGCTTTTTAATCAACTTTGGTTGGACGTTCGTGTTTTTATAAATAACTGCAGTTTCTAAAATGAATTCAAAGGAAGAAAAACCCCGAAAGTCCCTGGATGTTGTTGTAAGGTTCTCTGGTGGTTCTGGGAATGTGAGGATGACATGTTAAGGGAAGCTGCACTACAAATCTTCCAGACTTTCTCCAGATAGATAGACATGTGTCAGACTTTAGTTTTCTGGAGTCCCAAAGCATTAGAAACTGGTTCACATAATCCTTTTTAGCGAGGCAAGATATGCCTGTGTCCCTCTGTGCCTCGTGGCTTGTCTGATTTATAATGAGCAAAGCTGGATAAAATCAGACTACTGAAACTGGACAAGATAGCCCACTTCAAAAGGAAAGATGCCTAAAAAGGTATTATGTTACTGTAGTAACAGGAATCCTCTTACTCACCCAGCTCAGTGACCTGTCTGTCGAAGGGGCAGCGGACCGCTCTGCCATGGAGGGGCAACCGGGTTAGACAATCGTGGCACACTGTGTGACCACAGAGCAAAAGACGGGGGACCTTGTCCCCTTGGAGGGAGAAGACGTCCTCACACACACCACACTCCAGCACCTGTAAGCGAACACACAACATGAACTTCCAGAAAAAAAAAAACCCCCGTCTGTGTGACAGTCACTGAATTCTGAAGTCAGAGGGAGGAAACATTTAATATCTGACACCGATTTCACAGTTTGTGATGCAGGGACTATAAGAGCCACTGAACATCTCAGTGCGAGGTGCGGTCACCTTGACACACCATTTCAGATAGTTAACCCTTCTGATTCCTAACTGATCTGACACGTGTTAAACACAGTTTTAAGAGAAGCTGCCTCTGACTTGCACGCACGCTTTTGAAATCGATCACGTCGCCGAGCCGCACAGCTAGTGCAGGCGTCCAGCTAGCACCGTTAGCTCACCGCAGACTCAAAGATCAGCCTCGTGATTCTTGCGCACATCTGGCCAAATTAACGACGAAATAAAGTACGCAACAACCTTCTTCTGGTGCAACTTTGCTTTGCACGTAGCTAGCTCTCATCGAATACAGATGACCGCCGCCGCCAACGCAGCAGCAGCAGCTTTCACCCAAAATCAGACGCTACGAAGACAAGCCTGCTGCCGATCCTTCGTGCAAACTAACAGCATAATCTATCTGTGGATTTTGGTGGCAATATTACAACCTTAACCGTGCTCCCGTGGGCCCCGCGCCCGTGTCGGATACACGGCTCCATCGTAGCTACGGCGCCCTGCTTGTTTATTCCTGCTGCAGCAGCGGCCATTCTCGGACGACGGCGCAGAGGACTGAGAGGACAATCCCGCAAGCACTTCCGGGTTCGCTCTTTATGTCCTACTAGCGCACGAAGCCGTGCGTTCGTCTTTCGTCCGTGAGAACACCACGGACTTCGTTGTTGTGGTCACAAATGTGCGTTTCCTGATACGATGCCGACAGCGTAACATACATGTCGCCGCTCGCAGACACCGAGAAACACCGAGAAACACCGAGACGTCGTCTGCTTTCTTCTTCGGAGCGCATGCGCAGTGCCGAAAAACAAGTTCACAAGCTCAAGGCACCATAATACACAGACACAACATCTACACGAAAAGACAAATAAACTAATAAATACGTTTAAATAATATTATAATAACATGTCGTAAAGATGAGGGATGCACTTCTGAGGAATCACGTTGTTTTGACACTACGAATATGGCCTATATCTTAAAGATAAATTAAAAATTAATTTTTAAATGCTTCCATAAAAAAAAAAGAAAAAAAAAAGAGGTAAAATCATTTGTGAAAATAATATTTTGCAAACAACAATATGTTGTTTAGGAGCAAATCAACCATTTTCCCCCCTGCATATAGATTCCAGATAAGTGCTATAAAAAGTGCTGTGATGTATCTTAACTTTACAAGATGCGCAAATGTTAGATTCAGCTTCTGATAAAGGAAGTCTTTACTGTTGTAAAAATACACTTTCTGAATACGTTATTTTCAGCCAAAACAAGGACAACAAAGATATAAACATGAACGTATATGTTTGTCATGTATATGTATATGTATACGCATCTATATGCAGTATTTACACTCAGAGATTTACTCTATAGTGAGGCAGAAATTGTCGTCACAAAATTGTCATTTTTTGTTGGATTGTTAGCAGAAATTAGTGTACATGCCTCAGATTTCAGACACTCAAATAAAATGGCTCAGCGGTTGTGTTGCGCATGTTAAATAAAATAAAAGAAACTAATTATAGTGCACTATATAACAAATAAAGAAGGTTTCGGACACAGCCCTAGTGAGCCAATACTTATATAGTGAGCCATGGAACAGGAAAAACAAAATTAAGTGCAGTAATTATTAATGTTATTAATTACACCTGTGCTTTTCCTGCTATGACATGTCAAAGTGCACTATATAACAAATAAAGAAGGTTTCGGACACATATGCTGCCTGCTTAGACTTAGACATGTATATTATTCCACAATCCGCACATGCATCTGCAACACGCAGTAATGTGTAGGCTCAGTGGGTGTTCTTGCACCAGGAGTCTCAGCCTTTTCCCCGATGAAAGGAAATCAAAAGAAGAAAAGAAAAACGCAGATCCGTGCTGACTACAAATCCCATGGGACTACGCGGTTTGTCTTGTGCTGATGACGCGTCTTCTCGGCGCGCCTCGCCCGGCTGAAGCAAGAGGGGGCCGTTGTGGTCGTTAACGGTCGTCGCGGCTAATTTAACGGTATGCGTTTGACCTTTTTTTGTTTTTGTTTTGTTCGTTAATAAAATAGCCGTTTGGTATGTCAAGCCTGTTGGTCGCGAAACAAGGTCCTCCACGTTTTGATTCTGTGCGGTGGTTTTAATCGATCGTGTTCGTTCTCCTCCACCCTTCCCGCCGCCGCCGCCCCGCCGCCGCCCCGCCGCCAGTGATGTCTCAGCAGCCGCAGCAGGCGGTGCCCGCCGCCCCCGACTCTCCGGCGCTGGTGGTCACCGGCAACGTGCAGAAATATGCCATCAAGAAGAAGAAAGTCCTCAGCGCTGAAGAGGCTGAGCTGTTCGAGCTGACCCAGGCTGCGGGGGTCACTGCGGACCAAGAGGTCTTCAAGTAAGTGTGACATGACCGACTGGACTCGAGGGGAACTGATACTCACTCATACTAATACTTGAGCTTTGCCATTTCATGCTACTTTATACTTCTGTTGCACTACATCCCAGAGAGAAATACAGTACTTTTTATAGTTACTAGTTACTTTTCAGATTTAAGATTTTACATGAAAAACAAACAAACAAACAAACAAACGTATGATAAGCTTATAAAATACAATACATAGTTAAAGATTAAACCATGAGTTGTCAGGAGTTCCGCCAAAGAGACATTTCCCCTCTAAACCTCTCAGGTGGTTTACCTCAAAAAGGTAAAATTATACAGTATTTTAAAAAAGAAGTGCGAGAAATGTGGGGAAAAAAGTCCAAAAGAAGAATATTTGTGTAGCTGAACTTTGTTCACAGTAAAATGCTGCTTAAGCAATGATGCATCAGAATTAACAATATATAATTTCATATATAATAATATATCAGTCACAGGGGACATTTTTCTGCAGTACTTTTAGCTAATAATACTTACTACTTTTGAATGCAGGACCTTTACTTGTAGTGGAGTACTTTTACATTGTTGTATTGTTACTTTTACTTAAGTAAAAGATGTTAATACTCCCACCTCCGCAGAAATGTGACTAGTGCGTATGGAGTAATAAACAGGAGGAAACCCTGACTTCACATCCTTCCTCTTCCTCTTCTGGCCCTCCCAGGATCATAGTGGACCTGTTAAAGATGAATGTGGCTCCTCAGGCAGTCTTCCAGACTCTGAAGGCAATGTGTGCAGGCCAGAGGGTAGCAGAGAGCTGCGGCGGCGGGGAGTCCTCAACCGCCTCCCACACCGCTAGCATCGCCACAGCACCTACAGAGGCCAGAGGTGAGTGTCTGCAGCCTCAACAGTGACAATTAAATGACTGCAAGATCACAGGTGGATAGCTAAGTTCAGGGTTACGTACAAAGTCTTGAAAGTTTGGAAAATGCTTAATTTTAACCGTTATGTTTTCAAGGTTAGGAATATGCTTGAATTTGAATATACTCCTTGAAAAACGCTTGATTCCAGACGATCCTGTCGTCATATTTGTTTGTTGTCTCCTGGCATTTATACTAACAATTAAAGGCTTTTTTTGTTTAGGTACCTTGAAAGTGCTTGAACTTTACTCTTAAAAAGCTGTACAAACCCT
Source organism: Macquaria australasica (assembly GCA_005408345.1). Classification (NCBI taxonomy): domain Eukaryota; kingdom Metazoa; phylum Chordata; class Actinopteri; order Centrarchiformes; family Percichthyidae; genus Macquaria; species Macquaria australasica. The sequence goes on along the minus strand of SEMN01000022.1, from coordinate 2,344,689 downwards.
GCTAGTTTTAAGGGTCATCATATAGAAACGGTGCAGGTGTAAGTTGCCCCATACAGTCCGGCATAATAAGCCTTTTTCACAGCAAACTTGATATAGTAAGAAAAGCGCAGGTGTTCAGCCATCGTTCATTTCATTATTTACACCTGTGATTTTTCCTGCTGTGACATGTCCAAATACCTGCTGTAAAAAAGGCCTGTCAGGCAAAATAAGTGAAAACTCCTTTGAGGGATGTCCTATAACAAAAATAACCATGTCACATACAGTACCCTTGTCATCACCGGATGATTTTTGATGAATAAAAATAACAATTGTACTACAGTTCAGACTCAGTTTGATGAACAAACTCCACAGTCTCCGTTGTCTTAGTTTTGAATGTATTTATTACAAAGACAGGAACCTGGAACGAAACCCCACACAACAGTGGTTTTACATGAGATTTGCTTAAAGTAACAATCTTTTCAACTTCAGTCATACCCAAGAACCAAGGTCACAGATGGAGGCGTGCGCGTCTCTTCTTAGTTATCTTGTTCAAACAACACGATGCCATGATGACATCTTATACCCTTTCTGATTAGTCGGTGTGATCTCAGCAAAGTAAGGGGAAGGACAGGATCAGTTAACTATGGCACTGCAGAAACACACACCGTGTACCTAAAAATAATCTTCTGTACCACAAAGGTCTCAAAGGTCAGTTGTGTCATTAAGCTTTTATGCCTGAGCACACTCTGCCTTTTTGGCTCATGATAGCAGGAAAAGCACAGGTGTAACTAATAACACTAACGATGGCTCAGTTCCATTGACTTATTATACACTCAGAGATTTACTCTATAGTGAGCCAAAAATTGTCGTCACAAAATTGTCATTTTTTTGTTGGATTGTTAGCAGAAATTAGTGTACATGCCTCAGATTTCAGACACTCAAATAAAATGGCTCAACGGTTGTGTTGTGCATGTTAAATAAAATAAAAGAAACTAATTATGGTGCACTATATAACAAATAAAGAAGGTTTCGGACACAGCCCTAGTGAGCCAATACTTATATAGTGAGCCCTGGAACAGGAAAAACAAAATTAAGTGCAGTAATTATTAATGTTATTAATTACACCTGTGCTTTTCCTGCTATGACATGTCAAAGGCTGTGTCTGAAATCACTTTCTATCTATCTATCTATCTATCTATCTATCTATCTATCTATCTATCTATCTATCTATCTATCTATCTATCTATCTATCTATCTATCTATCTATCTATCTATCTATCTATCCTGTCTGCCATATAGTGCCCTTTCCACAGTAGAATGGAAATATTAGCTGTGTCCCAGATCCATCCTACACACAAATTCTAAGCACAAAATGTAAGCAAAAAGGTCAGTATGCATACTAAGAAAACTTTAATTGTGTGTGTGCTGCTGATGGACACTATTCTCCAACAATGCAGTGCACAAATGAAATGGAGAAGCTGCTCACAGCTGCAAAAAAAAAGCAAGTATTGTTTCATTTCCTAGTATTTTTTTCTAGTATGTTGAGATTAACATTAGTATATAGTACATACTGTATAGAGTTAGCATGCAGTACTGTAGAGTCCACGGCACTACACTTGCACACATTTTGACTTCGTTACACAGGTTAATTAACAACCTTGATTATGGATGCATTCCATTTAGGAGTTCTAGTTCCTGCTTGATCGCTTGTACACCTAAATGGGATGGAGCCATCATTAATGATGTTAGTTTCACCTATGCTTTTTTTTTGCAGTGACAAGGGGAAAGGTCTGCCGTGAACAACGTGGCTAGCCTTGTACTTCATCATATTATGAATGTAACATGTGACATTTGCGTAGATACGGTAAAATAACTTCACCCACCTGCCACCCCCACCTCCACGTACCGCTGCAAATTCAGCCCTTATCGCTGGATGCCCCATCAAATAATCCCTGTTGGGAGTTTTGGTTTGATGCTGTGAGACGGCAGCAGAAATAACACAAACTCTAGGAAAAGGAAGCACTCTGCATATTGAAGGTCCGTGTCTGACGAGGCGCCAAATTGGCTGAAACACCACAAGATTTGTGTGTGTGTGTGTGTGTGTTCCACAGAGCGAAAGTGTAAAGATCTCAAGGTCTGCAGAGCACAGGCTCCCGACTTTTCACAACAAAGTACAGACGAGCCCACAACTTTCCAAATGTTTTTTTTTTTTTCTGACTGACGTTAGCTTTCACTTTGCTCTCGTTATTCTTCCCGTGCTCTTGGCTTCTCCCTTTTCCTTTTCAAGCATGAGAAATATTCACATTCCTCCACTGAAGTACTGTACATGCTGTAGTAGAGGTCCTTCAGTCTGCACTGCCTAATCCCCCTCGCTAAATAAATTCCCCACCCCATTGTGAGGTTTTCCACTTAAACGGAGGTGAACTGAAGACCAAGGATACACAATAGATAGTCATAAAAAAATAGGAGCTGATCTTCACTGTGTGCATGTCTCGACCCTTTCTAATTTCTTTTCTATTCCCCTTGAATTCTATTTTTTCTGCGCCTCTTGTTTCCTGAAGAAGAGGACTCTTTGGTCTCTGGAAAGAGCCCTAAGCCTCCTGCGGCTGCCCCCTCAACGTCTGGCCCCAGAGCCACAAGGGTCAACACTAAGATTGTGGTCTACGGCCCCGCAGACGCTAGTTCTCCTCACTCTCAAGGTCCCCTCTGGTGCACCATGTCCTCCACCTCCATCTGTCCACTTGCTTGCCAAGTGTTGTGTATGTTTACTGTATGGACCTGGATCGTGCAAAAACTACATGCTGTGCTTTCCTCATTTCATGTTTATGCCGAGTGGAAATGATGTGTGTATGTGTGTGTGTGTGTACATGCATGTGTGTGTGTGGACTAGAAAGGTAGAACTTTTCACATGGGTGTTCAAGTGGACATTCACTGCACAATTGATTTTTGGGGGGCTTTAAAGTGGCTAGAAAGTTATAAAGTAATCGTTAAGTTGTGTTTGAGTTTGTCTGATTTATAAAGAGCAGAAATTACTTATTTACTTTCTAGATTCTGAATCGATTCACAAATTCCAAAAATCATTTCTTGCGCGTTAACGTTTGGGTTCCTCCTCACTTGAATATGCTGATCCAACAGAGCCTCTGTACTGTGAGCAAATGATGGAGGAAAATTCAATTCAAACAGCCCGATCTTTAATGAAAACATAACTTTGGAACGTAAAATCTCCTGGGAGAAAAAGGAACTTGACATGACTTTTCATTTGTAAGAGGAAGAATTTGTTATTTCTTCTTTCAGACGTATACTTGCATTTAATGTCCACCTTGCTAGGTTTTACTTGGCTGCCACTGCACAGCATCACATGTACAGTAAAAATTCTTCCACTTATTTTAAGCTATTGTTAAGTGTTGTATAGTTTTTTGCTCATTATCTCTGTCTTTGCTCTAAACTGTTGTAATGGTACACTTTCCCTCTGGGATTAATAAAGTACACTATGTAACATAGTCTAGTCTCAGGAGACTGAATTATCGCAGTTCATAGTTGCTAAAAGCCCTTTCTAGTCACTTTATGGTTCTTGCTACAGTCAAGTGTGCAGTGTTGATGTGCAGTGCTATAAACTGTTATTAAAAGAAGGTAAGAAAAAATTGGAACCATATCCTCTTCTGTGTGTGAAATGCAATTTATCATTTGTATCTTTTCCTCGTCATCGCCCTTTGCATTTATCAAAGTGCCATTTTAAATCAACAGTCATATTACCTTAACGCTCGTCTGCTCCTTTTTAACTTGGTGTGTTTTCCTCCTTTGTGTCAGCAGTGCGCAGTAAAGCCGGAGCGAGCCACAGTGAGAAGAGCAGAGAGGCCTCCAGCCAGCGGGTGCAGCGGCAGCCCAGTGCCACCAGAGGGCAGAAGACTAAGAGCTCCGGCAGCAGCAGTTCCTCCTCACAGATAAACTCCACATAGGACTCAGATCAATATGAGACCGTTTGTAAATATGTTGTTGTCTTTACATTTAATTTATCTGCATGTTTTACTGTGTAACCTGTTTTTTTAAAGGGTCGGTTCACCTAAATTAGAAAAGAAAAACAAGATTTCTCACTATTGGAAGTGTGGTTTTATTTGTCTTGGTTTTGAGACAACTGTTGCCTCTACCTCAGTACAGTGGAGGTGAATGGAATCTTGTTTGTGCTGCTTACAGCACTGAAAAATGACACTTCTGTCTACTCAAATGTCAAAAAACTACAAATAGTGCAACATGAAAAAAGTTAAGGGGATAGTTATGCTCTAAGTTTTGGAATTACAGTTCCCTCGGTGCTTTGGGAGGTGACTTATGCTGTGGTACAACTTGAGCCCAGTTTTTTTTAAGCCTACACTTCACATTTTGGCAAATTGGCACCATTAAAAGTATGCCGAATTAGCTATTAGCAGTTCCTGTTTGCAGTGTGCCCATGAATGTACAGACAACTATCACTGGATTACTTTGATACTGAAGAAAACTTAAAAACATGATGATTCTCAGGCAAGTTCTGCAGTTATATATTTTCTATGATTTCTAAGCAGATTTAAGGATGTTTATCTGAGATAATGTAGTCCTCGGAACGTGTAAGTCCCACTGAATCTGAAAGTGTTGGTATCATCATCTGTGTGTTTAGATTTAATTGAGTTATGACTCCAATAACAGGTGTGAATTAGTGTGAGCGCTAAGGGTTTTAAAGTACCTTAATTGCCTTTCACCTCATGCTGACGTCTCTCCCTCTGAGAAAAACTCTGCTCTGGATAATCCACAGACCTCACTGCAAACAGTTTTCATTGGGACTATTCCTGTGGTTCAACATACAGTAGTACTGTTCACAGAGATGGATACCTCAAAACCTTGGAAAATAAAATGAAGGCTACCTGCATGACTAGATAGATGTAAAGTGAGAAAATATGGGTTTTTTGTTTATTTTCTTTTGTAATTTGGGTAAATCGTTCCTTTTTAAAGTTCTAACATAATGTAAGAAAGTCTCGAGTGTCTCCTCATCCTCGTCCTGGCAGCTGTTACTGTGAGTGAGGAAAGCCTTTTGTCTGGTTGCCATGTAACTTTTATGAGAATGACAGAAAAGAAAAAACAAAGAAATATTTAGATTTTCTACTGAAAAATGAAAGTGTCTGTATTCAATGTGCAACTTTTCATACAATGATTAATCCTTAATAAATCCAATAACAACATACCTACCGAATTTGACCATTTTTATTGCATCATTTTTGTTAATCCAGCCAATCCAGCTTTAACTCAACTCTGAAACCTCACCTCAAACTCGAAGATCTCCTCCACACGTTTTAAGACATATAAAAATACTCTTCTTTGAATAATAACTTGTGTCTGATATGATTTTCCCACATTTTACGTAGTTAGAAATTCTTCCATTTTCAGTGTTTGTGCACTGGAGGCTTTGAGTTTCCACATCACACTCGTTGAAGTTGCATATTGATCCACGATTGGCTTTTAAAAAGAGTTGTAGTGTCACAAAACCCTGCTTTTACATGTTTATTTAACGCCTATTTAAGGTGAGCACAGACAAACTTTTCCCCTTCAGCAGGCGAATGTGAAAACAGCCTTCTAGAGTCAAACTCTGCACATCCATCATTCTGCACAGTGAAGCTCAAACATCCAAGTGAAGTACAAATAAGCAAAACACATTTTTTTAAGGGAGGGGGACTTTAAAATCTGTATACCACACTGTGTGAAACTCATTTTAATGTAAGGTATCATGAGGTCAGGAGTCACTGTGGCACTAAACCCTGCGTTGGGGCTTGCTGTGACAGTAACGCGTATGTGTTAAGTGCATAATAAGGATTTATTAACCTTAAGGCATTCTTCTCGCTTTAGATCCGGTAGCTGCTAAAAGCATAGTTAACTTAATAAATGAATAATAAAGTTTTTTAACCCTAATAAAGCAACGAAAAAAGCTAAGTAAAGACAATGACAGAATAGGCAAGTTAGTAAGACTGAATAAATGGGTTTGTAATGCTATTATAAACAATTATACAAAACTCATAAGACTTTTATTAACACTCTTAGGCAGTCTGTAAATGTTAAGTTTCTTATAAGTGCTTATAAATGTCTTATAATCTAACAATAAATGTGTTTATGATGCTTTTATTAACACTTATATAGTCTTATTAAAACAATGTGGGCCCTATCATCTATTAACTAACTTATTACAAGGACCTTAATATAAAGTGCTGTCACAGTTATTTTATGACTTGCACAGAGAATCTTAGTCAAGATGTTACACTCAATATCACACAGTAATCTTTAAAGACACTACAGCAGCAAGAGGCAAAGAACGATGGGCTTCTTTCTCTCTTTGCTGGTCGGCAACAATTACCTGCACAGATCTCAGTAGAGTGGTGGTCTGTCTTCCTTCTTTGTGTGGCCCTGAAGGACTGCAGCTGTTCTGTCTTTCTCTTGTTGAATGACTGATAGTGCAGTCAGAATAGCCTTGAGGAATGCAGGAACTCCGTCATGGAGATGAAACACAGATATGAAAAAGCGTCACTTTCAAGAATGCTCACAGGTACTGATCTCACTCTTAACTGTCATGGTCTAATTGATTTTTTTTCCTTTTCTATCCCATGTATTAAAGGGTAGATGTATTTTATAAAAGTTAGGAATTTGATGCTTGTGCCTCTGTTGTTCTGAACTGCTTTACTGCTATCACAAGGGGGCAGTAGAAGCACACTGCAATTAATGTCGTCACCCAGCGTGCCCAAATCTTTCTTTCTTCCAGCCTTTTTTTTTTTTTGTAAATCTTCTTGCTATCATGAATGAAAGTGAATCTGAAATGAATGCATTTTGTTGTGTATTTGAAACAAAGCATCCCTCTCATTCACAAGCAAACTGATAGTGTGCCTCAGAGGTGATGCAAAGAGAGGCAGAGCGGGGAGATACTGTGTGTGTGTGTGTGTGTGTGTGAGGCGGGCTGCAGGGCTTTATGTAGCTGCAGGTCTTTTATGTGGCCGTTTGTCCTGTTTATGTGTTCCTGCCTCTCCTCTCCTCTCCTCTTGCGCTCTGCATTGATGGCAGCGTGCCTGTAATTGATGGCACCTTATTGCTGTGGTGTAGCAGGTTTAATGGGGCTTGACAGAGCAAGGGAAAGCAGCATGCGACCAGGGAGGGAACTTAACCCTTTCGCACACAAACCCACCCTCCATCCTCGTGCCCTCCCCGTTCTCCGCCGCCACCCTCGCCTGTTTTTTTTCTGGTCTTCTGCGCCCCCTGCACACCAGCACACGCAAAACACAAATGAGAATACAAATGGGCCCTCGGTGATTAGCTTGTTTACGATTCCTACTGTTATCAGTGGTCATGGTAATGGCAGTTTGGTTCATGATCAAGGAAGCTCAGACACCCCTCTGACTCCACTTCCGAAAATAAACACTCGCCAGCTGTTGGTGCTCTCCACTGTTTTGCTTGGAGGAACCTAAATGTGTTTGACAAAGGTAAACGGCTGGGAATTTATTTCCACAAACTTGCCTCCAGACTGCAGTTCCCGATTTGGCCTATAGGGGCCAGTGTGGATCCAAGCTGCCAGCGTGGCCTTCCACTCCCTCGGATTTCCATAGGCATCCACTCCAGCATTTTGGATGTGTTTATTTTGTTATGAGGGAATTTCAAAGCCAGTGCAGACTCCTCCATTAAACAGGGAGCGTTATCATTCACTCAGGCGCACGCCACACACTCGAGCATGTGAATTTGTGCGCGCGCGTATACACACTATATGCACCATTAATCAATAGAGACGATGAAATGATGCCATTGTGTGCGAGGCAAGGCGAAACGGCACATTGAATAATGAGCTAGTCAAAGCTGTTGGCAAATCATTAATGTAAGGTGTTGGTCTAAACCTGGTTCTCACACTCGCTCTGTGCAAGCTGTTCCCAGGTGACAAAAACTGGGGAGAGACACTATTTTAGGAGCCGATATCACACCTCTCTTTCTATTTTTTTTATTTTTATTTTTTACCCCCATCACTTCTATTCCCTCCTAAATCTCTTTCTCTGTGAGAGCTCTTGGGTGGGGTGTGGAGGAATATCATCCTGTTTTCGTTCCCTTCTCTCCGTCTTCCCTCTTCCTCTCGGGTATTATCCTCTCCTGTGAACTCTTGGTCCACATTTCTCTCCAAATTTATAGGCCACTTTCCCTCACTTGTTGTCTCTCTACATTCACTCCCTCCTCTAACCCCTTCACTCTCCATCATCACGCCGCCCTCCTCCCCCCTCCACTCCCCCCACCATCACCCTCCTTGCCAGGCTGGCTGCAGATTGGCTATTTCCTGCACGCGCCCAGTAGAGCCCTTATCAGAGGTAGAGTGCTGATTGTTGGTCTGTCTCTCAGGCTGACTGACAGTTGGGGCTGCGCTGCTGAAATGCCTGATTTGGTCAATGTTTGTCTGTGGGGCCTTATCTCCACACCTTATATTAACTGCCTTGACAGTATGTGCAGGCAGTCTCTCTCCATCTTGTTGCACCCCCACCACCCCACCTCCCTCCATCCTCTGTCTCCATCTCCATTCACTCTCTATTCTCTCTGCTATGCACTATAGTCTTTCAACCACCAGCCGAACACTTTCACGCCGGGCCTCCTCTTCCATCACTCTTCCTCTTGGAGCTGGATCAGCATCTTGAAACACCATAAATGTCACTTTATGTCTTATTTGCTATTTCTTTCAAAAGCCGTAATGGAGCTAACATTCTTAAAGGGTCAGTTCACCTAAATTACACGAAGACAGATGTTTCCCTCTTCTACTGTTAGAGGTATCGAGCCATGCAGATATTTTTTGGTTTTTATGAGGTTTTGAAATCCACATCTCTGAAATTTCTGCTGCCAATTCAGGACAATGGAGGTGAATTGAATTGCGTTTCTGTTTGTCAAAGCGGTGACATTTGAAAAATTCACCAGCAACAATTGTCTCCAGAAACAATGTCTCTGTAACTCTGGATACTCCACAGACCTCGCTGTAAACAGTTTAAACTGGAACAACTTACTACTGAAGAAATAGTCCCCATTAAAACTGTTGACAGCATGTTCTGTTTAATTTTCAAAACGTACGCTTTTAAATGCTCTGAGCAGGGCATTTAAAAAATAATGACTGAGGTCATGAGTCCAAATCCCCACAAAGAAAGTCTCTAAAATGTTTTAATTACTTGAATAGTTTATTTATTCAGTGAGGTGTTATATTATATTTTCCGCAGGTTTTATTTAAATGAAGCATGTCTATGTCAAGAAAATTCCTCTGGAAATCATCAGCTTATAAACTAACTTAACTCTAAAATAATGAATAGCTTTGTCTCCCTGTTCCCTGCAATTAGTCTAATTAGTAGATTCTCTCCAGGAAATTGCCTGGGAAATGATCAGTTATCACGCTTTATCACACATAAAGCGTTACCATTTCATTTCCCAACATGGAAGGCTAAAGGAAAAAAAAGGAAAAATTCCCAGAAATAATCCAGAGGATATGACCTCAGCCATGACCCTCACTGTGGGCACCACAAACAAATTCACCTCTCTTGTTTTGGGGATCTCAGTGATGGATATCTCAAATACAAAATGATCTGCATGGATACCACTGGAGATAAGTGTTAGTTTTGTAATTTGGCTGAAGTGTCACTTTGAAGGACTCTCTTGCACGACTGCCTTTATAGTGGTGGACCAGAAGCTACATTAAAAAATTTCTTTTTAAAGGAATTAAATCACAGTTACAAAGGAGGTGGCAAACAATATACATTCTTAAAAAAGCCTTTAAAAAACCGAGATATTACTTTTTATACAATTTCGGGACCTACCAGCCACCATCTGATGGCAATTTAGCCTCTGGGGGCAACAGTCAATCTTCCGGGGCTTCCGGTGTAGCCAGCAGATATCCAGATAACGGATATCCAGGCCAAGACATCGTCTGCCAAGCACCGGTCTTTGTTTACAGTCCGATTAGCAATCTCGGAACCCATCAGCTATCATCTGACAATGATTTTGGATGAAGACTTTAAAAATTCGTTTTTTTAAAAAAAGCTAATAAAAACCCTAATCTGTAGGGTTCCCAGATCGATAAAAAGCTAAATTGTGGTCACACGATAGCCGATAGGTTCTGAGTTTGCATTTCGGCCAATGCGTTGCGCCTCTTTTGCTCTCCACACGGACTGTTTATCTGCATGCAACCAAAGCCCGCTCAAACGTGGTTGGTCAATATTACTCAGACTACAAACGGAAACCAGAACACTTCCGATACCAAAATCTTGCTCCTTGCGTACAGATTGTGCATCTTCATATGCAGATATCTGTTTATAGAGATGACTTTTTACATGATGACTACATAACTACATTCACAAAACAGCCTCCCAACAGTCGTCTTAGAATCACCTGCGTTGACTGACAGACACTTAATAAGATAATGTGCTTAACAACACTTCTAACTACAGCTTAAAAAACTTTAAGACTGGTGATATTCTATATTCACATATATTCTGTATATTCCATGAAAAAGACCTAAAGCAACAGTGAATTGATCCAAAACCTCATGTTTCTTCTTCCTCTGTGCCACAGAGCTCCATTGTTGTCCAGAAACTATTAAAAACACATCAATGTTCCTTTGTTACCATGAACACACACACCGTCCTGCTGCCAGTCATAGTGACTGTGATTACCGAGGTATGAACACTAACTGTAATGACCAGAGTTAATCCACACATACATATATAGAATCAGAAACCAAAAGCTCTTCCTGCTTTTCGTTAAGCAGCACTTATCGACAGAGACTGAGGAGGTAAACACGGCCTCTTAAGCGTTATTTATTTATTCACTTTATTAGCAAGAGGCTGTTCACTCCCGTCTGTTAATGGCAGCTGTGGGAACGAATAGAGTTCACACTCACTTGGACCCCTATTGTGTAGCAGGCTGTCAGGTTACACACAGCCGCGCACACATAAACACTCATACAGAAAAGGCGAGACGCTCTGCACAGCTGCCTGCGAGTTGTGTCTTAGATTAATTGTTTTCTTAAGTCATTGCGCTCACTGTAGTTCAGTATTACTGTAGAAAAGGTGCCTCTAAGCTGTGCCAACAGTCTGCTCCTGATTTTACGGCTGTGTAAGGTGTGACACAGCTGTTTAACTGGGTGACTCTACATCAGCCGTCAGATCCTGTTTCATTAAGTTGTGTTCGCCGTACCTTGATTGGGTGCACTGTTTTTTTTTTTTTTTATTATGCCATTCCAGCACAAAATGGGACCTTTTTGTAGCAAGTCGCATGATCTCTGCTGCCTCTTTGTACTAATATTAAGAAATTATTTGCCCACGTTTTGAGATATCCGTCTCGGAGGTTTCTGCTTCTACAAGTGCATTGGAGGTGAATTACGTTTTATTCGTGCTGGTCAAAGTTATATTAAAAAAAATCAGTAGCAGCATGTCACTGGAACTGTTTTCTACTGAAGTATTATTACTTTACATCTCTATGTGGAACTTGCATTGTGCTACTGCTTGACCGGCCACCCAGTGTCTGGTTCTGGTTCTGATTCAGGTTCTGGTTCTGCTCGAGGTTTCTGCCTGTTAAAAGGTAGTGAGTTTTTCCTTGCTACTGTCGCCTAGTGCTCGCTCATGGTGGGAATTGTTGGTTGTCTCTGTAAATAATATTATAAAGAAGACGGGCTAGAGCTCATCTATATGAAAAGTGCCCTGAGATAACTTCTGTTATGATTTGGTGCTGTATAAATAAAATTGAATTGAACTGAATTGAAGAAATAGTCTCTAGTATGACATGGCTGTTTAACTTTGTGACCCTACATCAGATTTTGCTTCACTGATCTTTGTTCCCCGTATCTTAATTAGGAGTGATGTGGAGCTTTTAGTGTCTTTCTAACAACGGTCCATTAGTCAGATCTATGATAAATTATAGAGTGAAAAAGACCCATATTATTATGTTTTGTTAACCTAAACTTATACAGATATTTGGTGATATGCAATACCTAAATGATTGGGGAATTAATGTCAATTAAAAGACAACAATCGATAAATTGTTAAACAAAGCAAAAATGCCCCAAAATGTTCTGCTTCCAGCTTCTCAAATGTAAGAATTTGCTGCTTTTCTTCATTTTATATGATTTTACATTGTATATATTTGGGTTTTGGACTGTTAGATGGACAAAACAAGCTATCTGATTGAAGACATCCCCAGTGGTGGAATGTAAGGTACTTGTACTTTTCTTGAGTGTCACTACATTTCAGAGGGAAATATTGTACTTTTTACAGCTGTAATTACTAGTTACTTTACAAGTTAATATTTTACATACAAAACATGAAATGAGCCTATAAAATATGATGCATGTTTATAGTAACAGTTTACAGAATAGCTCCACCTCGACTGACTACAACAGTAAAAGGCTACTTACACATTAATGTACTGGTAATAATAATAATCCAATAATATAATACATCTCATATTGGGGGGCATTTTGCTGCATTGAGGACTTTTGATACTTTAAGTAAATGATGCTAATTATACTTGCGTACTTTTTAAAGTGTGCTATTGCTACTTATACTTAAGTAGAGGATCTGAATACTTCCTCCACCTCCTGACGTCATCTGGCTCTCAGGACTTGTTTTTCACTATTTTCTGACATTTTCTAGACAAAATGATTAAGCTATTAATTGTCACATTATTATACGCATAGCTACCACTGAGGACACCGTCCTGAACACGTCCATTGACGTCATGGACAAAGCTTTTAAAAAAAATGTTTTATATATTATTATATATACATATTTTTAAAATTAGAGACCTTTTATTGATTTCTTCTTCTGTCAAAATTTGACGGGCTCACGACCTCAGTATTCCTAAAGTCCTGGCTGCGCCCCTGTCAATTGGAAGTGTATTGTTGCTCCAGGGAAGCGCTGTTAAAAGAAGGATAAGTAACAATCAGTGCGCTGTGGATTATGAGCTGCTAATTGTTGACTGAAGCATAAACATGGAAGAAAAGAGGAGTTTAATCATTTCCCAATTAAGACACTTCCAAAGGTGTTTTGTGTGCATGTGTGTGTTACAGTGCTCCAAATTCCTTTTAATTAAGGTAGAGACAGAGGTTACTAGTCAATCTTTGTCTCAGTTGTATTTTATGAATTTTCTATTCTGTGTATTTCAACTGTGAAGATTTTAATTGCCTGTAATTATGCGTATTTAATTAATACACCTTCGGTTTACACTTTTAGGAACTTTTAAGCCTGTTGAGTTCGAACTGTTTTCTCGCTTTCTTTTTTTGTAGTAAATTTGTTTGCTTGTGGGATGCAAATCATTAGGAGCAGAAGAACAAACAGCAATTAAGAACTATGTATAAGTTTTCTTTTTTTATGTATTACTTCTCTTTTATGTTCATTTTAATTGTTTGTTGACTGAGAACTATCTCTGAAAGATTTGTTCTTTGTTTTTTTGGGACTATATTTTAACCTTGTGTGTGTGTATTCAGCTGATGGTGTGAGCTTTCATGTATGCATGCTTCTCCAGGTGTGTGCATGGCTGCAGTTACAGACACCAGTGGTTGTGCAGGACAGCATCCCCCTGAGGAATCCATTATATGTCAGTGGTGTTATGTCATGTCATGTCATGTCACTGCCCTGACTGGCTGACACAATACCAGTATGAGTACTTTGCATGTGTAAAGGCAGATTATGTATTTGCCACATGTTTTTACCTTGGTTTGTCTACGCGTGCACGTGTGTATGCACGAACAGGATTGTACTGTATAGTGTCCTGTACGTGTGTGTTGGCCGTGCACCCCAACAGACTGCTGGGCTGCTTGCCCATTGTGTTGGCTCCCTTTACACACTGGTTTCGCTGGAATAATGCCAACAACTACCCCCATTGTACCCACTCTGAAAAGACTGAAAGAGCTCTCTCTCAGACACACACACACGCACGTTCACCTGTCTGTCAAACCACATGGCAAAAGCCATACAATTACCCTATAACATGATGAATATTTACATACACTGCTGATCCTGTTAAGGTTAATGCCATTTTCATTCAGCTCCTTTTGTGCCTCAGTGATCCGAATGTGTCCATGCCGTTGCACCTGAATTTAGAAGTTTGCAATTAATTTGAGGCTTGACAGTTTATTAATGAAGGTAGGGCCGTCCTGGTGTCTCAGTAGGCTGCGGGATGAACAATGTAGCTGCAGTGTTGTGGTTTTGAATCCGGCCTGGGACCTTTTTGACGCAAGTCATCCTCTCATCTCTCCCGTCTCTGCCTTCTACCGGCTCTTCATTAAGACATTAAACTGTTTAATTTGCCCACATTTTGAGAGAGATATCTGTCTTTGAGATTTCTGCTTCTAGGAGGTGAAGGGAATTATGTTTTTGCTAGTCAAAGGAGTGAAAAAAAACATGTGTCTTTCAAGAAACAATGTCCAGGTCTGGATATAATCCACTGATCTCTGTAAACAGTCTCCACTGGAACTACTTTCAACCAAAAAACTAGTCCCTATATAAAAATTGTTGATAGTGGATTATCTGACTGAAGTACGATAATGTTTCTGGAAAGACATGTTGTTTATCTTGTTGAATTTTACATTCCTCCAATAAAAATGTTGTTTGTTTCAATGCTGCGAGCACCACAAATAAAATTCCATTCTCCTCCATTGTACTGAAGTGGAGGCCGAAACCTTGAAAACTGAATAAATAAAACCAAAACTATCTGCGTGGCAATATGTAGTTTTTTTTGTGTGTGTGTGTGTGTGTGTGTGTGTGTGTAATTTGGGTGACCTGACCCTTTAAAGTGTATATACTTTTGATTGTGTTTATATGTGTATGGGGGGATATCAGAAAACATGTAGACTACAGTCTGTATTGACAGAAATAACAATACCCCCCCCCCCCCCTTTTTCTTTCTTTCTTTCTTTCTGTCTTTTTTTTTTTTTTTTTCTTAAATCTTAGATATTAAAAACTGGATGTCACTTCTTCTCTTCTCTTTGTCTCCTCGGCTTTCACGCTGTTCTCTCTATCTTTACATTTTTGCTTTCTCCTCCTGTCTCCTCTGACTTTCCTCTTTGTTTTTGTTTTTTTAAACCTCCTTCGC